>PVKC010020977.1:0-10671 GCA_004027635.1 Crocidura indochinensis
AGTGCTTTCCCCTCTCACCTGGATGCTTAGGCAGCCTGAGTCTCCAATACACTCAGTAAGGATCAAACCCTCTTTCAGACATTAAAAAATGTCCCCCTTGAGACCAGAGAGATAATACAGTAGGTAGGTCTCTTGCCCTATACAAGGGCCTACTGAGATTCAATCCCTAACCTCACCATGGTCCCCTGGGCCTGCCAGGAGTGACTCCTAAGTGCAGAACTAGAAGTAAGTCCTGAGCATTATTGGTGTGGCTCAAAAACCAAAAAGAGGAAAAGAAAAAAAAAGGGCTGGAGACAATGATTTCTGAGTGATGATCTTTGTTCTCTTCCCTCTTCTCTGAGTTTTCAAAGTTGGCTATACTGAATATTGCTGGGGCTCAAACAAGTTGAGATAATCCCCCCATTTTCCTCATCCTGGTTCCAAACTAACTGATAGGATTATAAGACAGATAAGAGATCAAAGTGGAATTTTATTACTGATGCCAGCATGTTGAAAAGGGGCTTACAAATACAGCCAAGACAGGCTTCCTAGAATTGAACTTCTGAACGAACTGGACTTTCCAGGCTGAGCCACTGTCCCTGTGAGGGATGCACATGACTCTGATGTTGACCATCAATGAGTACCACATGACACTTGTCCCTTCCTGAGCAGAGACTGTGTCCAAGAGACTGTGTCCAAGAGACTGAAATGGGTTCATTTGCTGCAGTACACATAACCGAAAACAAAGCCCAGGGCTGTGCTTGATCACCCTGTCCTGAAAACATTTGAATGAGGCAATGGTAAAATCCATAGTGCACAAAGGTTCCGAAGTCCCTTGGCAGTCTTCTAGAGCTGGAACTCAGCCATCCAGATCAGGGCCTATGTGCTTGGCATTCAGAACTGTCCCTGAAGGCACATATACAAAATGTGAGAAGAAAAGTTCTAATGAGAATCAAGGGTTTAGAACATCGGTCCCAGAGAGTTCCAAACTGCCAAGGAGAGGTGCATGTAGGCGGGATAGCCACATTTAAGAAGGACACTTGGTCCTGGCATAGCACTGCATCATGGGAAATCAATTGGCCCAAGATCGTAAAATCCCAGATTCCACCAAAAAGCCCCAGGACCTCCAAAAGTCCTTATCTTTTCTAGGCCTGACTTCTTACTCCTTCTAAATGGGAAGGTGTCAGGCATACTAACATGGCAGACCCCTCTCTTTCTGATGTGCTGAGATTCTGGGCACTTTGAGGTCCCAAGCGCAAGCTAAGGAACAGATCTGGATCCAAGTGAATAGGATCCCAAGATAACCCAGCAGAGCACATAGGATCATATACAATGAATCTTCATCAAGAAAAAAATTTGTGAGGCCAAAGCAATTGCACAGTTGGTAGGGCATTTGTCTTGCATGTGGCCAGCACAGGATTGATCCCTGGCATTCTGTATGATCTCCCAAGAACCACCAGGTGTAATTCCTGAGCACAGAGCCAGAAGTAATCCCTGAGCACCACTGGGTGTGGTCCAAAAACAGAGAGAGAGAGAGAGAGAGAGAGAGAGAGAGAGAGAGAGAGAGACAGAGAGAGAGAGACAGAGAGAGAGAGACTTGGTTCTGATCATAGAACTGACAACTGGAAGCTGAAGACCATTCCCAGCCAAATGCCGATGCTCTCTTCCATGAATTCCTGGGAGAGCTTCCTTTAACCACTCTCACCACCAGACAAGGCATGCTTTGACTCTGACAGAAGACCCTATTTCTGCATACCCCAACTTCAGAGAGTTCTCCTGAGGTCCCCACTTGCCTAGCTCTCCCCTATCTTGCTAACTACTCACCCTACTTCCTCATCAGTCTGACTAAAGCCTGGCAGAAAGCATCCCTTGGAACAATTCTGTGTAACAAGTACAGATTCACTCCCCAAAGTCAAGATAGAAATCCCGTGCATTCCCAGGGCTTACACAAACCTTACTAGGAGATATAGGTGCAGCTCTTCCTAGTGCAATGGCCATATCACCTCAGATTCTACTTGCAGGGATCCCCAAGGTTCTGGGGAGGAATCAGTTGAGGCTGGAGTCCCACATGCATACTGAGTCAGAACCAGCAATACTGTATCCTTAGGACAATCATTGGGATGTCATCTTGACCCTTCCCCCCCAGCTGGAGGGGCCCATATGCTACAGCATCGAGCTTTATACTCACACCTCATGCTTCCTCCTGTTCTAAGAAAACAACATTGGCGTACTCTCTAGCATCCGACAAGAAATATTTCTGTTAAAATGTCAACAGCATTATCACTTTGTTTTTAAGTGGTGGCATATTCCCTGGTGCTCAAAATCAAGAACCTCAGTGCAGCCTATTTTATTACACTATTCCCTGGGATTGAATCAGAAATCAAGTGCCCAAGAATTAGAGAAGAGCCATGCAGCCCTTTGTAGAGTGAAAAGGATTAAACACCAGCTGGATTTAAACTGTAATTCCCTGACAACTTTGAGGTGAGGTGTGGCCCTTACCCTTAGGATCCTGCAGCTTTGTCCTCACCAGCCCTAAGTACAGTGACATGTTGACATTAACTTTCCCACGTGCCTTGAACAAATATGCACTGACCCTGATCCACTTAGCCCTAGGACACAATTATTTCTGCTCCCACTGACCCTGAATTCCTTAAGGACAAGACGCTGATGCTAGGGCCACAACTCTGGCCCTGAGGGTGCCTACTATCTATCCTAGAAGAGCCTTCAAACCCCCCACACACATATACTCATACAGACAAGGGCTCAGCCCCAAGAAAGAGAAAGTCCCACTTAAGTGATGAACTCCCCGAAGCAGGCATGATGGCATGTTTGGCTCTGTTTTCTCAGAACTAGCACAGTCCTGAGACAAAGTAAAAATCAATAGCTGCTGAATGAATGAACAAATGAACAAAGGAAATAAATGAACTTGGTTAGTCATAACAAACACACAACTGGAAATCAAATTGCCTAACTGCCAGATCCTTCCATTTATTTCCGTGCCTCTCCCAGCCCACCCTGAATCAAAAGCACCATGGCCCTTCCATGCTTGATCTAGAGATCTCTTGGAAATTCGCCCAGCATCCCCTTGAGTTGCTCACCCAGAAACCTGGCTCCTTACTTCGGAGAGTAGAACTTTTGGAATACCAGTCAAAGGCATTTTGAGGGCACAGGCGTGAAATCCTGCTGGCGAGGGCAGTTTTTCTTGGGCCGTTGCAAGAGAGAGGGTCTCCAGCTGTGAAAAGGAGCATAGAATTAAGACAGCCTTCAGTCCTCACCACCACCTCCAGCCCCACGTTGCCCGCATAATGGTCACTGGGAGATATTAGCATCTAAATTATTTTAAGGAGATATAATAAGATTCACCCAGCAGGCCATTAATGACGAAAGAGATTATTACTGGAAAAAATCCAAGACTGACTTGGAGCAGAGTTGGTTCATCGAAATGACCCTTTCCCTGCACCTCAAATGATCCTGGTCCCCAGAGATTATACAGATTTGAAAAAGTAACTGCCTCAGAACACGGTCACGTTTATGCAAGAGGATCCGAGGAAAGGGAATCTCTGGAGAACCAGGGTCAGGAGTGCGTGGCCGTGAGATAGATGAGCTGTTCCCTGAATCGTAAGAATCCTCTGTGGCAGAATTTACAGGAAGCATCTCCAGTCTCCATATTTGGCAGGCGTCCAGCCAGAGTTGTCAAGTATTAGATTAATTTTAATTCAATGCAAGAAAAGCCACATTAGTGTAGTGTTGCGATTGAAAGTTGAAACATACAAAAGCCAAGAGTCCTTGAAGTGTATCACCCCCTAGCATGAGCATCACTTCAAGCATCCATCCAAAAAAGGTGCATATTTCAGAGTATTCCTTTCTCTACTCTCTGCCACCTTTAGAATCATCCTACTTAGCCAGGTGGATGGGCATTTAGCAGTAACCTCAAGGGATGAAGCTACTGATTATTACTTACAGGTAACTTATAGGTCACACCAGCTCAAAACTCCCCAATATTGAAGCATGCCCTGACGGCCTCCAATGTCCTTACTTTTCTCATCTTTCAGTAGAATGTTTTTTGAATCACAGTAACTGCAACCCCCAGGCTACCACGGATAATCTTCCTACTGTGCTTAGCTTTGCACTTCTTGTTTAATCAGCTCCACTCCGAGCAAGGCAGTACCCCCCAAAATACCCTACATTATCAAGGCACCCTCTCTTCCAAGCCTCATTTGATCGCTAAGGACCCAGTGGGAATGTCCAACCTACGATGTTACCACCCATCTACAGGCTTCTCTTGAAGATGTGGAATAAGAGACACAAATGGTAGTCATGGCAAGTGTCTTGAAACTGTGGCAAGGAAGAAAATTAAGGAAGGTGCACTAACATACAGTCCCCACACTGAGACAATCACCCACTAGTGCTTCCATCTGTCCTGAGACTCCATGACATGCTTGCTGCTCTAGTGCCCTGAGAGAGACCTCTGACTCCTGAAAGTTAATTCTTTCTCACACCACACCATTCCTGGATTCCTTAGAAACACTCCCACTAGGAGCACAAAGCTGTTCCTTTCATGTAACAATGTATATCATGTAACAGGACACCCAAAGGACCCAATGGCTGAAGAGGCCACAACTCATGAGACCTCTCATCTGCACCTGGCATTACCCCTGCTGCTTTCTACTGAGGCTTCCTTGCCCAAAGCCCTCTGAAGTTTAGCTGAGAAAGCAGCTAAAACTATGGTTTTACAGAGATATTTCTCTTAATGGATCAGCTCACTAAAGAATGGCAGCTGGGGAGGCCAGCTTTACCCAGGTATTGGGGTTAGGGGACACCCCATGCTGGATGGCATTCTCCCTAGCTTGGGGGGTACTGGGAGGCCTGGGAGGCCTCCTGCTGTTCCCCTATTCCCCCCTGGACTCTAGGCCTGGCCTGAGTGCCAACTCGGGTGGCCTGCTGTGGGTTCAGGTGAACTCCATTAGGGGTCTCCAGGCTTTACCCCCCCACACACACTAGATAGGAGGAGCAAAGCGAGGGGCTGGTCAGATAGCTGGCTTCCGGTGCCTTGATCCTGGAGGCCAGCTCTACCCAGCTATTGGGGTTAGGGGACATCCCATGCCAGATGGCATTCTCCCTAGCTTGGGGGTGCTGGGAGGCCAGGATGAGGCTAGAGACTATCTATTGCTCCTTAAGCCTCTTATGGCCAGCCTCCACCCATAAGCAGTTCATTCAAGTTTGCCTACACCATCCTCTTCCCATGAGAATTTCTAAAAGCCATTTTATTTATTTATTTATTTTTGAATTTTGGGTCACACACAGCGGCGGTGCTAAGGGGTTACTCCTGGCTCTATACTCAGAAATCACTCCTGACAGACTCGGGGGATCATATGGAATGACGGGGCTTGAACCCTGGTCAGTCCTGAGTCGGCCTCGTGCAAGGCAAAATCCCTACTACTGTGCTATTACTCCAGCCCCACTTTTTAAAAATTTTATTATAAACCCAGTGACAGAAGTCTAGAAGGGGAGAATTAGCTGGGTCTCATGAGTACAGGTTGCTTTGGGTGGACGATGGAACAGTAGAGCAGAGGAGCTTGGCAGAACGCCTTGGGAAAACTACAGTGTTCGTTTTACAGAAGAAATCTAGGCAGCTGTAATGCCAGGGGCCAGGGTGAAGAGTGGGCTGAGCCAGGGACCTTTTGTCCTCCTTTGTGCAGCAGTAAGAGGAATCTAAGACACACCACTGCACCCTAATCAAAAATTTAAAGTGAACCACTCCTAGGTACTTGATGAGGGAAGCTTTGTATTGGATGTTTTACTGGGGTAGAGAGAGGATCACACCTAGCAGTGCTCAGGAGCTATTCTCAAGTCACTCCTGGAGGTGCTCAGGACCATAGGCAGTGCAGAGGAAATCAAACCAACTTCAGACATTCAAGTCATGTACTCAACTTATTGGGTTGAGTTGAAAGTTGGCTGTTTTTCTCTAGCTCTGCACTGGGCACTGTTACCATTAAAATATTCATTCTTCACAACTGCTTTAAGCTTAGTATTTCTCTCTTTTTCTGTTTGTTTGGTTTTTTTTGGGGGGGGGGTAAAACCCGGTAGCGCTCAGGGATTACTCCTGGTTCTGTGCTCAGAAGTCGATCTTGGCAGTCTCAGAGGACCATATGGGATGCGGGATTTGAACTGGGGTGTGTTCTGTGTTGACCACATGCCAGGCAAATCCCTGATCACTGTGCTATCGCTCTGGCCAAGCTTAGTATTTCTCATGCATCCCATTTTACAGGTGAAGACAGTCTAACTATTCAGCACCTTCAGAGACTATTCCACACCATGCTATAGGAGAGAGTCATCTTTGTTTCTACTGATGGCCAGATCCCTACCTCAGTCCATTCCACCTTGCTCCCAATGCCCACCCCCCCATGGCCACTCAATGTAACAATTGCCCTAGCCTTTTCAAGCAGAGGTGACCACATGAACTACTGCTATGAAATGGTTTGAGCACATTATGGAGACAGAACCCTGACTCATGAGAGTCACTTCTCACTTCGTGTATGACCTCAAGCCTTCTAGAAACTTCCCTGTGCCTCTATCTATGCCTGCTGGTGGAAGGAGGGTCAAACAAAGCCTGCCATGCTCATGTCTTATTGCTTATTAACTGCCTCCACAGATTAGACAGATTATTTGTGGAGATAGCACAGATTTGTGATTGTGTTGCAGATACCTGAAAGGGGTCTTGTGGGGCTAACCTCAACATCTGGACAGGGCTTCATTGGAGGAGAATGTTTCTTTGCCTTTTCTGGTTTCTAGCAAATTCTCTACCTCAAGGTTTCTCCACCTCTCAGTCAGCAATGGCAGCTCTTTTTCCTCACTGAATCTCTGTTGTCAGAGATTGATGCCAGCATGATCCACAGTCCTACCATCACTTAGAAGGACTTTTGTGAGTCCAGTGGGCCCAGCTGTAGATCCAGGATCATTCCCCCCTTCCCAAGATAATAATTCATCCACAACTGTCCCTTTTTTCTTTGTAAGGTAACAGATACAGGTTCTGGGGGTAGAATATGGACATTTTTGAGGATCACTATTCAACATACCACAGGTCTCCATGTCATTATGTCTAGTATCATATAGCATAAGGCCTGTGGACCCCCTAAGCCCAGTGCCAGTATCTGTTAAGCACCTAATAACATTATTGTTACTGCCATATTCCCGCCCTCATCTTGAACCTGCTACACACACACACACACACACACACACACACAAACACACACAAACACACACACACCTGACAGATCTTGGGATTATGTCAATGTCTTTGCCACTGATCCAACATTTCACTGAAGCTTTTCTCTTCTATGGGATTCATCATAGCATCTACCTAGCAGTTACTATGTCTTGATTGACCCCTATGGAAAGAAACCAGCAATCATCTCTCTCTCTCCTCTCTCTCTTCTCTCTCACATTCACTCTTTCTCCTCTACCCCCTCCTCTGCCTTTCTCTTTCTCCTCCTCCTCTTCACATTTCTCCAAAGAAATTTATTTAAATTAAACTATTTCTTCACTGACGGAAAAAAATAGTTATCAGGTGCCCCTGTCTCTTCTAGAAAGGAGGACTAGCCGGGCATCACAGTGAACTCTGGGAATGCTCTAGGGAAGAGCTAGACCCCACAGCTCTCTCAGGGAAGTTGACATTGTTCTATGGTGAAAGCCATGAGCCATGGCCCAGTCTCTCAGGACAGAGATGAGAGCCTGCATGGACCATCATGTTAGCTATTGTCAGCTGAGCTGGGGAAGGGCCTGAGAAGTGTGTTCCTCTCCTCATTCCCCCCTCCCCACTCCTGCCAGCCTTCTGAGGAATGTTCAGCATAAACAATTAATCCGATGCACAGAAGCCCTGTGGAGCAGGGCAGCAACCGGGGCGTGTTTGTTTCTCTGCCCCAGTGCAAGACAAGGCTGTCAGCAACTGGCCTGGAAAATTTCTCTTTAGCAGCATACACTCTCTTCTCTAGTGAGAACTAGCCCGGGGCAGGGACTTGACACACCTTTGCTCTCTGTGTTCCACTAATGCATCTTCATGAGCCTGAAGAGCAAAGGTAGAAAATGGGAACACTGACTCTTTAACCCTTTCCTCTTGTAATAATAGGGGTACAGTACAGGAGGATGTAGCAAGGGCTTATAGGGTGGTTTATTCTTCTTTCTCCTAGTCTCACTTGGGTCGCCAATGTGACCAGAGCCTTCATTGTTCCCTTCTGTTGGGGGCAGAGGTCTGAAAAAATTATTTTCTTCCAGAATTTTTTTCTTCAGTTCTAAGTCCAGCCTGTTTTTTTCTTCAACTCCAGCCTCATCCCTCCCGTATTGTCCACACATTCACATTCATACCATTGGGTGCACAGCTACACACACACGTACTCATGTATACTAATGTAGTGCCATGGGCTCTCACATATAAGCATGGTAGGCTGATGTACACATGCCTGGGCACATACCATGGGTACATGTGTGGGTTTGTGGATGCTCACACACTGTGCTCTAATCCTATTGAATACTTGAGTTCCTGAAAACTTTATGCTTCCTCCTTTAACACTTCATGCTGTCCACCCAACAGGTTTCTGTCCTTCTTCAGGCCTTTTTGAAGGCTTTATCTTGACCTAGTTCATCTTTGTATTATAGCAGGATCACTTAACTTCCTCAGGGTCATTTACTCAGAAGATTAAGTACCTGTTTATTAATCTGCCTTTGCAACAAAATCCATACATTATTTTACTCACCTTCCTATTCCCAGAACTGAGCATGGGTCTATTATGACTATTTGCAAAAATAGTAATATTAGTGGATGCCTCAGGGATGAACGGATGCATGCATGATGGTGGATGGATGGATGGATGGTGGACAGATGAACAGATGGATGGTGGATGAATGGATAGATAATGGATAGATGTTTGGCAGGTGGGTGGATATATGGACAGGTGGACAAACAGATGTGCAGATAGATAGATGCAGTGAGGTTATTGACTGGAAATAAAGCATTGATTCAAACCTGGTCTGTTGCCAAAAAAAAAAAAACTGTTTGAATCCCCACTTTAAGGCTATCTTATCCATGTCTATGGATGGGCATGTTGTTTCTTCAGGACTCTTGGAGCATCTCTATGACAACAAAATTAGAAAGTGCCCCATAAATGTGATCTCAAAGTACAGCCATGATTGCCAGATTCATTATTCCATCAGGCTGTTAATGAAAGGGAATGTCCACTGTTGATAGTCTATCAAGGCAATCACTGAGAGACACAGCCTGGCCTCCACACTGAGCCAAGCTGATCCATACAAGAAACCACACTCCCTGGAGGAGTGTTCTGTGCTGGGTTCCATAGCTGTATGCTTAGGGGGAAAAGCCTTGAGGTCTTCTCCATGGGGAAAGCACTGAACTAATGTATCTGGGATCTTGTAATTTTCCCCCACCTCCCTACCCAAAGCTATAGCCCCTGCCCTGTGACTTTGACAACCAGCCTCTCAGAAACCTACCTCCTTACGGCCTGCCTTCCTTCTCCATCCTTGCTTCCACAAGCCTGTTTCTCTCCTCAGGGATATGCAGGGTGACAATGCCCACCTCCATGTCATAAAGCCTATACCTTTGTATAAAAGCAACATTTGGGTCAGAGCAATGGTGCAAGTGGTAGGGCATTTTCCTTGTATTCACTAATCTAGGACAGATCGTGGTTGGGCATTCCATATGGTCCTCAAGCAGTAGCTATCTATGAGCACATAGCCAGTAATAACTCCTGAGTGTCACTGGGTGTGGCCCAAGAAGCAAAAAAAAAAAAAAGGCAACTTTGCATTCCTCATGTATGCCCATACTTTTGGTGCAGAAAACACAAAAGCAAAACATGGGCCATCACAATGGCCTTCTGTGCAATCAACTGCATTCTCAGCAAACCATCTAGACCTTCCTGGAGTGGTCTGCCACTGACCTCTCCAACCAAGCACTAGCCAAACCCTGAAGATTCAGAGAGCACAGGACAACTCCCTGTTCCTCACTAAGCCCCTGCTATCTCTGTGCCTTTTCTTCCTCGACCTTCTCTTGCTTTTCCCCTTATCAGAGACCTCCCTGCCCTTTTGTGAGAAATGGCTCAATGGATCCTTCTTCAGTGGAGTTGCCACAATTTTCCAGGTTGGAATGAATCATCCAGTTCCCTCCACTTTCCCAGCATAGCGCCAATACCAGCACAGCCACATTTATTTCTTCCAGGTTTGTGGTTTAGGTAATGAGGTGGGGAAATTATTATCTCACAACTGACACTGAAATTTCTCTTCAGGAAGAAAAGGTCCTTTGGGAAAATGCCTTGAACTCTAGCCTATGTCTACCCCCCGGGAGGGGGTGCCAATGATTCTCATCTGAGTTTCTGGGGGCTGGGGGAAAGGCAGGAGGTCCTTCAAGTCCTGTCAAATATCTGAAAATCCCATATTTGATAAGAGTGAAGAGTAAAAATACCTGACCATACATATGATTTTAAAATAGGAAGAGGAGTTAGAGAGATAGTACAGTAGTGGTAGGGTGCTTGCCTTGTATGCAGCCAACCCAGATTCAATCCTCAGCAACACATACAGTCCTCTGAGCCCCACTAGGAGTAAACCCTGAGCACAGATACAGGAGTAAGCCATGAGCACTACCAGGTATGAGAAAGGAGAGGGCCTCAGAGAGGTCTCAGAGAGGGC
>PVKC010020978.1:0-18367 GCA_004027635.1 Crocidura indochinensis
AAAATTCATCTCTGGGGTGTGTGAACTATAGATTGTGATGCTGCTGGATAGGAATGAATAAAATCTAAGGATCAAAGGTCGTTCTGGGCCTGGGGGATTTGGCACCCTCTGTGCTGGCTTATCTGTGCACCTGTGCCATTACTGGCAGTGCTCTTCTAAGAATCCATTTACAGACCCGGTCTGTCCCAGGAAGGATGCAATCATTGCCCTGCTGATGGGATCGACCTCATTCCCATGAAGCCAACATTGTCTCTGGCCTGCTCTCTGCCTTGCTTTCTGGGTACTAGTGGCGACTAGGCTGACGAATAATGATGCACTGCAGAAACATTCTAATTTAACACCATTCTTTGACTTGTCTGCCTGGGACACGGATGCCTGAATTTCTCCTTTCTGGAAGCTGTTTCTTGGAAAGTTCAATTTTGAAAGCACACTGAGTGATTATTTTTGTTTCCAGATGTAGGCCTAAAAAATAATCATAGTGATCAAAGCCCCAAATCAGACTTAATAACTGACAGAGGATATTGGCTGCAGATCACTTGCATGACTGATGGGAGTGCTAGAAATCCAGGCCTTGTCAGGGCTGAAGAGACATAGCAATGCATGGCCAAATGGATGGTGACAGAAGTGGATGGATAGTGGACAGGACAACCAGAGTCTCAGCAGGAGGGGTACAGATCCAAGGGCGTAGCAAGTAGTTCAAAGACGGTGGAAAAGAAGAGAATTTTCACCATCTCCCTGTCAAAATGGCCTTATTTATTATGATTATTTTTGAAGTGCGATAAACTGATATTAGAAAATGAGAGGAGGGAATAGAAAGATGCATGCTGAAGGAGGAATGAGGGCTTATTCTTGTTTAAGGCAGTTGACAGAGAGGAATCAGCTAGCCATGGCAAATAGAAAGAACACGTGTCCCCATCACCTCGCCACTGTAGACCATTCTGCCCATTATTTCCAACAGATGAAGCTGTCTCAGTATAGCCAGCAGCAGTCAATTAAGGAGATGAAAGGCAGAAAAAGCAACAGCAGCAAACATATCTAAGTCTTAAAATTAATTAATCAATTAATTATATTTTTCTCCAGCTGGTCCTTCTCTGCTTCTTAGCAATCATCCTATCCTTATTTTCAGTTCTTTCTGGCTTTTGGAATTGAATTTAAAGTGGTTTCTTTTTTTCTCCATCAGGATTTTTCTGAAAAAAATTCAGAATCCCAGGTTTTCATTATTTTTTGAGAGCTTATAAATTTTATATCACTATGCACAGCGGGGGCTTTATTCAATCTAAATGACTCTAATGGGTCCGAGAACCCATCACTCTATCCCTAAATTATAGCCAAGCAAATCAAACCAAAAGGCTTTATTCTGAAATTAAATTTTCTAGGTTAGGCAGTTTTAAGAAAGATGGACCCTTTGTTCTATGTTTCATTGACCTCTCCAGATAAATCATATTTCAAGATTGTCATTTACTGATTTATTAACACTTAGCATTGTTAGCGGAAACCATCACTTTCCATTTCACTTTTTCTTTAAATAATTTTTATTGAGACCTATGTGAGCTACAAATCTTCTACAGTTATATTTAAGGTTCATAGTGACAGTGAATGAGGGCCATTCCCACCACTAGTGTTAACCTTCCTCCTCCATAGTTCCCATCATGCTTCCACCACTCTTCCCAGCATGCCTCCCATAGCTCCACCTTAGCCCCCCGACTGCTAGTATAATGGTCCCCTTTGTGCATAACTTGTAGATCTTGATTCTGTAAATACCAAATCCATTTTCCTTTTTATGGACAGATGCTCATTCATGCTAAAGGAGTTACCCACAGTCCTTTGCTCCAAACTATCTGGATGTTGCTTACAAAGGACTCCAGCTCTCTGTAGGTAAAGTTCCTCCTCTCCCTGTAGCAGTATTCTGATTCCTTCCCCAAAAGAGACACAGCTTGGGCAGCGGAACTAAGAAACCCAAGTCAGGCAAATCACAGCTGCTGGCTGTAGGATCCCAGAGGTTCTTTGGAACTGCCTTGTCTCAGAGCATCTTCCTCTTAGTTTTCTGGCTGGGACCTGGTTTCCTAGTGTTATACTACCAGTAGTTTCCAGTAGGCAATGGCTTTTGGGTCCTATTTTCTGTGTTGTTTCTGGGTTCTATTTTTTTTTTACTTTTTATATTTTTTAATAATTACTTTATATTTTTTAAATTTTATTGAGATCATGATGAATTACAACTCTTTCACAGTTGTATTTCAGGTACATAGTGAGAGTGAATTGAAGCCATTCCCCCCAACAGTGTTGACCTCCTTCGGTCATAGTTCCCAGCGTACTCCCATACTTGCACCATTAGCCCCCTGGACTAATGGCATAACAGGTCCATTTTGTGTTTAGCTTGTTATAGTTTGGGTTATAGTTTGGGTTCCACTGTTGTTGACTATAGCTTGGGTATTTAGGTCTGACTATTTTTGTGGGGGATGTTCTATTTTTGATCTTCATCCTTTGTTTAGTATCTTTGTTCCTCCTACACACCAGACATTATTTTGCTGTGTTCTCTTTCTGCGACTGCTTTGATCTCAGATGGAGGCAACAGATATTCCCACCACTTTACAACAGCTGTGAGTGTGTCCACTCACTCCCAGCTGCCAAACTTTGCCTGTCCTCAGAACATTGCAGGGCTTTCTGGGGCTCCTGTTCTCTTGGTTCATCCAATGACTGTGTTTCTGCCTCTGGGTCTGCGTCATCCCCACTGTCAGAGGATACTCCTGGGTCCTTTCACATGTCCAGTCTTCCTTATTCTGCTACTGTTATCTGGGCTATGTCCTCAGGGGTTATACTGAATGAGTGAGCAGGAAAGCCAGGACTCAATTTCTGAATCAGCCTTTTCGGCTCGTTTTTCCATTTCTCATAAGACCAACTTGGATCACTCACTTCCTGGTTATGTAAGTTTGGAAAAATTCTTCCATTTCTCCGGACATTACTTTCAGTAGTTGAAAACTGGAATGATAATGTCACTTTAAAAAATAATATCTTTATTTAAACACCATAGTTACAAACATGATGGTAGTTGGGTTTCAGTCATAAAAAGAACACCCTCCCTTCACCCGTGCAACCTTCCCATCACCTGTACCCCAAATCTCCCATTCCCTCCCCACCCCCCACCTTGAGATAGGCTTTTTATTTCCCTCACTCACTGACATTGTTATGATAGTTCTCAGGGTAATAACGTCGCCTTCTAATGGCTGCCAGGACAACTAAATGAGATAAAAGAGCTTATGTTCTATACTTGCTATTAAAAGGTATATTATGCAAAAAAACTTTTTACCATTCATTAAACAATTTACCTGTATTGAGTCTGAATATAGAGTGCAGCGGATAGGGTGCTTGCCATGCATGTGTCAGACTTAAGTTTAATCCCATGCATTTCATAAGACCCCTGTTGGTATTAAATAGATCAAAAGATGACATCATAGTTCTTCAAATTAGCAATGGGCAAGTGAGATATTGAAAACTGTTTGAATAACAGCTGCAAGATCATAATGGATACCTGGAGACACTTTCTATTCCTCCATGGAGAATTGATATAAAGGGATGACTATCAAATGTTCAGTTTATTTAAAGTCTTCTTACCAATGTTTAGTTGAAATTTTGATGATTCTCCCGTTCTTATTCTCTGCTATGGATATATACCAAGACTTCCATGCTCGCTCACTTTGAATTGGCAAAGGTGATGAAGGGACCACTCAGGTCTATTGAATTTCAGGTCGAGGTTAGAGCTGAAAATTCTGCCCTCAAAAAGGTATTGGTATTACTAGTAGAGTGACTTATTGGTATTACTACTAGAGTGACTTAATGCATAGAAGTGGGCTTCAATACTCTTAACAACCCTACCCAAAACTCTATTAAGTGATAAAAGACAGTGTCAAATAAAACCCGTTTTTTAAAGTACAACTGTTTTATAACTGTGCTTTATCATCTTTCTGGTCACCTGAGTTTAAGGTTACAAACTAAGACATACAAAAATATTAGAATCGTTTTCCATTAAGAGTTCTAATTTAAGAATTACAAAGTACTTCTTAAATGTTTGGCTCATAGTAATTCTCCACTTTCCCTTTGCCCTCTGTATTAACTGGTTTTCTGAAAGTAGAAAAGAAATGAATAATCTGTCTCATTCATTTGTTTCTCTATTTTTTATCTATACTCTTAGAAGGCATGGAGAGATTCAGAGGTATTAGATGCCATATCTGATGACTCCTACTCCTGGGTGTCATAGTCTCTAAGTAAATTTGAAAAGCATTACATAATTTCCCCAAAATCACAGTGTTCACTAAAAGATAATGATGCCATCCAGTGCTTTTTATTAATAATAAATCATTTATCTAAGCACCACAGACACAGTGCTTTTTAGCAGATGGACTGGCATACATAAATTGGCAAGAGATCAGCGAGTAGGTGAGACCAGGTTCTGAGGCCTCGTTTGCCTGGGTCTTTCTCAAAAACCTATATATTCTCGAGGCCAGAGCAATAGCGCAGAGGTAGGGAGGGCATTTACCTCTCACGTGGCTGACCCAGGACAAACCATGGTTCTATTCCCAGTGTCCCATATAGTCCCCTAGCCAGGAGAGATTTCTGAGCATATAGCTAGGAGTAACCCTGGAGCATACTGGGTGTGGCCTAAAACAAACAAAAAATCCCCCAAACCCCTAAATACCCCTATATGTTCTTCATCTGTATAGATCATACTCATAGCAAGTAGCTACTACTATTTGTTATCCTTGCTTCTGATACCAAATCATAGTCTGGAGAAAAGATGATATTGAAGAGTATGTGGGCTTCAATAACTGCAGCTATTTGTAAACTCAAGTTAAAACTTTGCCATCTGTATTTTTTGATTGTTTACATTTTAGCACTGCTTAGAATTTGACAAGTCTGATCACTCTTAAATTACTTCTATTAAAAGCAGTGACTTCAATCAAAATTTCTATACTGGGGCAAGAAGAAAAAAGTGACTGATCACATTGTTGAAACAAGGGTCAAGTGACTACAAATTTGCTTCAAACTACAAAAAAATGTGTGCTTCATGATTAGATCATGAACACATGGCCTCAATTATAGTTATTGCTGTGGGTTCCAGATGCATGTTAGTTCTGATCATTTAGCAAAAGAACCTGCCATGATATCTTGGAGGCCCATTTATATCATACGCATTCTCTCTTTCTCTCTCACTCTCTCTGATTTTGGGTGGCTCTCAACAGAAACCCTCAACAGGGCTTCCTTCTGGCTCTGTTCTTTGGGAATCGCTCCTAGAGATGACCAGGGATGGGATGCCAGTGATTGACTCTGCATTGACCATGAGCAATGCAACACTGTGCCCCAGGCCCATTACACTGTCTGTTATAAAAGAACCCTCCAAACAGACCACTTAAATGATAGCAAAGAAAATATCATTGTAAGGGCTGGAGCCATGGTGCAGTGGTAGGGCATTTGCCTTGCACGTGGCTGACCTAGGACAGATCATGCTTCGATTCTCTGGCATCCCATATGGTCCCCTGATCCGGAAGCCATTTCTGAGTGCATAGCCAGGAGTAACCTCTGAGCATCACTGGGTGTGGTTCAAAAACCAACCCGCCCCTCAAAAAAAAAAAAAAAAAAAAAATCATTGTATAATGTTGATATCAACACTAAAATTTAGCACTTTTGTTACTACTTTCTTTTTTTTTTTTTTTGGTTTTTTTTGGGTCACACCCGGCATTGCTCAGGGGTTACTCCTGGCTCCATGCTCAGAAATTGCTCCTGGCAGGCACGGGGGACCATATGGGGCACCGGGGTTCGAACCGATGACCTTTTGCATGAAAGGCAAACGCCTTACCTCCATGCTATCTCCCGGGCCCCTGTTACTACTTTCTTTAATCTTACAATCAAACTAGAAAAAAATTTCTTAAATCCCCAAATAAGTAAGAAGGGCAGTATGGAAGGAAAGAGAGAGAAAGAGAAAGAGAAAGAGAGAGAAGGGGAGGGAGGGAGAGAGAAGGGAAGGAAGGAACTACCTAGAAAAACATCTCCCCAAATTAAAAAAAATAATTTGAGAATTAATTTAATTAGTTTAATAAAATTAAATTCAAGTTTAATTTAAATTTTAAAGAGACTCCAAGACTTTCAGGGGAATCAGGCACTCTTTTTTATTTTTATTTATTTATTTTTATCAATTTATCTATTTATTTTTTATTTGTGGATTTCCCTCCAGCTCTCCAGGGCCCCACGCAGTGTGGGTTACCACCTTTTCTCTTACCTCACTGTTCTGTGACTGATACACTCTCCAAGCAAAGAGATTCTGTCATACTGCTACCTTAGTTCTCTGCTTCAGACCAAAGTGATGGGACTTTTGAAGTGTTTAGGAAGCAAGCAATAAAACCTGCTACCTCTGCTTGCTTTCCCGATGATAACTGCCATCACAACTGTAATTTAATTCAAACTTCTTCAGGGAGAAAATCCCCTTGTGTGGGCAGCAACTTGACTGACTGTTGCTGTTATGTTTTCTGTGATATTTTTCCCCTAGTGCTTCCCTCAGTTTGCTCAATTGGATTGTCAAGCCTAATTCTTTGTAACATGTACCTAATCTGACCATGAAATTGCTGATGGTTTGACCTCATCAGAGTCTGAGAGGGTTTCTTTGCTGCTCCAACGAGTGTTGGGGGCACCAGGAATCGGAAATCCCTACTATTTCATGTAAGCATGTCTTATTTCGTGAACCAGAGAAATACTTGAAAAGAAATGTCTAAATCACCCTGGATATTAAAGCATCAAATTCTTTCATAGACTGTAGTCGACAGATCCTGCATTGTGAAAGAAAGGGAGATCTGGCAATGTTGTCAAAAGGCAGAAAAACAGCATCAAAGATATAATCTACGCATGTCACTCTGTGAGGCAGGAAGGCAAGCAGGCATTAATGGATGCTTGAGAATAGGGAATGCAGACAGAAGGCATGTCTACATCTTGATATGACAGTAAGTGGCCTGCAAGCATTTCTGGTTTTGAGGTCACACCTGGCAGTGCTCAGGGGTTACTACTGGCTCCATGCTCAGAAATTGCTCCTGGCAGGCACGGAGGACCATATGGGGCACCGGGATTCGAACTGATGACCTTTTGCATGAAAGGCAAACGCCTTACCTCCATGCTATCTCCCGGGCCCCTGCAAGCATTTCTGGCCTCCCTGCCCTAGACTTGAACTTTCTTTTCTTATTTTTTAAATCATAATTAAAGCAACCAGAAAGATGGGCAGGAATCAAGACCTGTCTACACTGAGTTCTAAAATCTTCCTAGAATTGGACATTTCACACGAGCAAAGTGTGAAGCTGATTATGCATCAATAACAAAATTAAGATAGAAACAATTATGCAGGAAAGTGTGGTGGAAACTTTAGTAGAGAGGTTTACATACACGATGCCGATTTGCATAGCTTTTCTACAAAGCTCCCAGTCCTTCCTTCAGTCGCTCAGCCTGTTGTGGGGACAGGCAGCTTTTATGTATGTCAAAAATCCAGTTCATGCATGTGAATTCCTTTCTTCCACTCCTGAAGATTCCTGCTCATCAAAATGCCTCCTGCTCATGTGTTTTGGGTGCCAGATGGTAGGCAATGTACTATTTCCCTCTCAAAGGAGCCCTTCGGATGGCCTCATAAAAGCCAGCTCAGCTGGCATGTCCTCCCTGTTACAGGTGGAGCAAGGGATCAATAGCATTGAACAGCAGCGACACCACCAAAGTTGTAAGCCAGTTGCCTGCAAATGGAGCTTCCTGGCAAACAAAAAGTCACTGCCTCTCCAGGGCAAATGGGTAGGGATTGATTGAGGAAGGGATTGTGCAGAGTAGGTGTGGGAAGGCACAGCCATCCCCTGGTGGCAGCGCCCTATTCATATTGGTCTTCCACTTTTATTTTTATGTTTTATTTGTTGTTTTTTTGGGCCACACCCAGTGATGCTCGAGGGTTACTCCTGGCTGTGCACTCAGAAATCACTCCTGGCTTGGGGAACCGTATGTGATACTGGGAATTGAACCGAGCGAGGTCCGTCCTGGGTCAGCTGCGTGCAAGGGAGATGCCCTAATGCTGTGCTATCACTCAGGCCCCAGGTCTTCTTCCACTTTTATTCAAGACCTGTCTCTGGCTGAAGTGCTTCAGTGCACTCGTGGTTCAGGCCCTAGCCATCTGGTCTGAGGATCTCACTATGCCTTAGAGTGTGGCACAACATACAGTAGCTTTGTGCCTTGGGATTATACTAAACACACTAATATTTTCATATTTGGGTTATATGGCAACCACCCTGCCTCAGCTAGATACATCTGACTGTGGTGATACTGTAGGCTATATGTGGGCCCAGGATGATTGCCATATAACCCAAATATGAAAATATTAAAGTGTGTTTAGTATACACTTCTCAAATGGTACCTATTGACTGAGGGTGTTGTAAAGGACACGCTTGCCTAAACCAAGGTTGTGGGGCTCTATTTGAAGAGTATGGTAGAGATAAGTACTGGGACAGATGAATGTTTGGAGAGTATATAGTGGGTTGCAACTCTGTTCTGAACAGGGGAATGTATTCAGGAAGGTGTGGGGAACTAGGCTTGAATTAGGTGTTTTTAATATTTCTTAGAGAGAGGTGATATTCAGGTGTGTGAGTGTGTGTGTGTGGGGAAGTCCTGCCCATTAGCACTGATTAGAAAGCACATAAGCACAGAAGAAGTCTTAGGGCTTGAAGATTTTGGGGATGAGGTTTTTGTAACATGTTGGGGATATAGGGAGAACCCAACAGGGTAGAATCCTGCTAGAGGCACAGAGGTCCTTGGAGAGAGACCCTTTCCTGACACCTGGGATACCTTGGCACCTCTGTGTTCTAATGCCCCTAGGTCTTGCTATATCTCTCCATTGTTGTTTTCATTGTGTATCTCCCCACTAGTGGGTACCCAGTCTTTTAACTCCATCTGTGTGATCCTCAACTGTAAACTAGTCTAGTCTCTTCTTGGCACTTTGATAGGCAAGAGCATTGGTATTCAAATAACTCGCAGGGATTCAGAAGGACCCCAGGTTTTCGTATTTGAATTCTTGTTTGTGTCCTTATTCTATGACAGTGAAGACACATTCACCCTCAATTCTACACATTTGTTCAGTTCTACAAATGTTCAGTTCTACACATTTGAGGGATAGGAATGGGAATAAAAAATTGAATTTAAAATAACTTTTGCTATTTCAAAACAACAAGCTTAGCAACATCACATCCATGTCATAATGACAGGGATATTCTGTCCAAAGAATGAACATGTGACTTATGAATGAGTTGTCACTGGGAGTCAATTGTTACAAGTGAGTTGTTTACCTACTGGCTTGCTCCAGAACAAAAAAGTGCAATAAAAGTCACTTGTACTTGTACTTGAGGCTAAGTTTGATCTTTTTTTTTTTTCATCTAGGCTTTTAGATGAAACATCTATCTATATGTTCAGCATCTAGTTTCTATTCACATAGACAATGATAACTGAAGAAAATGCCAAACCTGGAGAATTGGAAGTGAAGAATTGGAATGCCATCATCCCTAACAAGGCACATGTCATGGGAAATCTAAATTCTCTGCTGTTAAGTCATGTGCAGGAAAAAGACTCCATTCCTCTAAGGAAATACTGCTCCCTGAAGCAGAGATCAAGAAAAATCAAGAAATAAAAAAAAGAGCTTAATAACTTGTTAATTCTGGTAAATTTTGTTGGTGGTAGAGGAATGGGAAAAATGCTACTTTGTATGTAAATATATTGCATAATAAAGTTTGAATTTGGGGCCCGGGAGATAGCATGGAGGTAAGGCGTTTGCCTTTCATGCAAAAGGTCATCGGTTCGAATCTCGGTGCCCCAGTCCCATATGGTCCCCCGTGCCTGCCAGGAGCAATTTCTGAGCATGGAGCCAGGAGTAACCCCTGAGCACTGCTGGGTGTGACCCAAAAGACCAAAAAAAAAAAAAATAAAGTTTGAATTGGAAATATCACAAAATTAGTAGGAAATTTTACTTTGTAGAAAATTATTACTCTTTCTACAAAGTCCCTCCAAACACTAATATTTTCACTAATATTTGAAGGCAATATAAAATTAAAGATCCTCTTGTGAAGTGATATTCTGGGACACCACCACAATAAATTCACCATGTTTTAATTGACTTTAAAAATCCACATTTAAATGTCTTCAGATTGTCTTCAAATCATATTTATTTACAACTTTTTTTGAAGGAAGGCCAATTCTGAGTATTGCTCAAGATCTCTTGACTCTGTGCTCTGGAGACTGACTATATGGGCTATGAGGGTAGAAAAAAGGTCAGTATTATACAAGAAAAGGGGCACTGTCTATGAAACACCAGCTCTGGACCACATTGGAGCAAGACAGAAATGACAATTTTGAGCCACCTACGAGCTTGTGCTTATTCCCTAAATTGGAAGTAAGGACAGTGCTAGGGTGTGGTGGCTTGTGTCCACCGTCATCCTCTCTGCACTGCTCTGGACTCGTGAGAGGACACAAAAGTGAGAATATGTCATTATTGCTGGACATTAGCTCAAGAAATGCCTTTTCAGAAAGAGAGAAAAAGATTTAAAAGAGGAAGGAAAAGTTTTACCTTCTTTTTCCTTTTAAAGTACACATAAATTATATTTCCACCTATAAAAATTATTTTTTGAGGTAGCCAAATGGAAAGGGACAACCAAAAATGATCTCTCCATAGGTGAGATATTAAGAAGCAGAGTTAGGGAAATAGTCAATGACCAAAAATGACAGACTTTGAAAGCTGTTTGACAGAACTGAACTCACCATGGGGTGGGGAGATGAGGGTGTTCCAGAGATGAGAGTGGAAAGAAGCATACACTCTGGTTGCATGTGTGTGGTTGGAATGACTTACATCTGAAACAAGCACCATGGCCAATATTGTAAGTTCTGTTGTAAATACGGCATCATTAAATGTATAATAACAAGTTTATATTAGCTTGAACAGGACTATCGGATTTTCATTAAATTGGAGACTACTGAGTGGTATGACACTAAGCAAATATATATGCCTTAGAATATATATGTGGGCCCTGAAAAAATAATTTACCATGGCTCTACCCCAATATTAGATCAGAGCCCCTCAGAGTGCTTCCTGCCCTCAAGGCTCATATTTCACGCCTTCCCAGGGACAAGCAGGGTCAGAAAGAAAAACTAGATGAAACCAGATAATCCAATCAGAGCATCTTGGCTGAGTCCAATATTTCAGGAATTTCTGAGATGTGCAATGAGGTCTGGTGACACTGATAAGTCAGGAACTTAGTTGAAAACTAGATTACTGTGATAATACCTAAAATACAGAGTCATCATTCTTATATGGGAGACATAAAGGGACATAGTGAATAACCAATGATCAAAAGCAACAGAGCTGGACAGCTAGCCTAGGGACAGAGCTTGCCAGGGGTGGATGAGGACATGAACTGGGGAGACAATGGTGGAGAGAAGAATACACTTTAGAGTTAAAGTTACATATATGAGCAGTATTATTATTGTAAATCAAGGGACCTCAAATTAAAAACAAAATCACACCTACTATAAAAAATGTATACCTATGTTGTGCGGGTATGTTTAGGAATGAATATTTGCTTAAACACGTGTGTTTATAATGCAAGATGGTCTAGTTGCATGTGTAGGTATGAATACCTATGCACAAGTATTGATGAATTATGCATCAATGTATACACACGTGTGTGCAGCATGTGTTTTGTGTGGCGAGAGGTCAGGATGGGATTCCTAGTAGAATAAAGGAAATATGTACTGTATTCACAGCATGGCTTTGATCATGACAAAGTCACACCCCGCTAAACACACACTATTATGGCAATTCTTGACCATGTCCCTGATTTCTCTCATATTTTTAGACCACAAGTTTCCAATCCCACTCGAACCCACTACAGACAGATGCTGGTATCAGCAGCAGAATATTCTGTCAGGAACTGGTGGCGTTTGAATACACCTATGAAAAAGCCTGTGACTTTCCTTGCATTGTTTCCTGGAAACCTTTACTTTGAGATTTTACAGTAGAGCTAGATTACTTTCAAGAGAATTTATATAAGTTCAGCACTGTTTACAGAAGTGCAGTGTGATGAAGAATTGAAATCCAGGTCACAAGCCTACACAGTACACCACACAATTGACCTCTTAAAATTCTACATGAAATAGAGTAATTGAGAAAAAATAGTATTGTGACAAGTTACCTAGAATATTGACTATTTTCCACTTTATCTATGCAGTTGTAGAATTAGATGATGCAGTTGTAAAATAAATTTAAAGACAACCTTTATTTTTTTTTAAAGATAGTCTTTAAATAAGGAGATAGAGTTCAAAACACTGGCTTATATTTCCTTTATCTTCTACTAGTATGGGTTGCAAAATACACACAGCTTTCTGGAAATAAAATAAGGGCAGTGGTGATCGTCAGAAACACACTTAAAAAAGTCTTTAAATTTTCTTCTTTAGGGGCCCGGGAGATAGCATGGAGGTAAGGCGTTTGCCTTTCATGCAAAAGGTCATCGGTTCAAATCCCGGTGCCCCATATGGTCCCCCGTGCCTGCCAGGAGCAATTTCTGAGCATGGAGCCAGGAGAAACCCCTGAGCACTGCCGGGTGTGACCCAAAAACAAAAAACAAAAACAAAAAAAAATTAAAAATTTTTTTTCTTCTTTACTTCTAAATAGTGTGAATATATTCTAGTCCATTAGAGAAGTTAGAACATCCAAAATAAAACACACATAATTTCTATAAAACATTGTTTGATTATTGAAGTACTGCCAAATAATATTTTCAAGAGCCAAGGATGAACTCATGGGTTATGTACAGAGATATGTGCACTCAGGATATTTGCTTCCACAGATACACACGCATGTGACACATGTTCGTGTCATATTCTGAATGTCAAACAAAGATCAAAATCCAAGAGACATCACAGAGTGAAAGGAAATACAGGACAGAGACGCTCACCTGTAGAATGAGACACTGGATAATCTTTTGGAATGAAACTTCTATGCGAAACATGTTCTTCCCTCCTCTTGGGCCAGCTGGTGATCTTAGAGCACTGTCTATTGTCCTGAATTTTTCACGACACTGAGTTCATCTCTCACCAGACTTGCCCTTTGCTCTCTATCCGCCCTTTCAACTTTTGCAGGGTCTGCGTCATGCTCCAAGAACAAGCCAAGAGAAAACAAGAATAATCTTGCTGCTGCAGATTTATTACCCCCAGCCACGCAGCACCTGCATCTCCAAGGAGGCCATGAGGCCATGATATTCAAGGATTTGAGAAAAGAAGAATCATCAGTATGGTCTCCGGGTTGGGGTGAAAATATTTTCTGTAAAGTGGTAGCTATCTCCTGTCCCTTACATCATGGGTTGAATTATTTGATTCATGTGAAATCAGCAGCGATATAAAAATGCTCACTAATTCTTTTGTTGTTGTTGTTGTTGTTGTTTTGGGGGGTGTCACATCTGGCAGCACTCAGGGGTTACTCCCTACCTCCATGCTATCTCTCTCCAGCCCTGCTCCTGCTCACAAGTTCTTTACCCACATCTACAGCCTTTTTTTTTTTAGCCCATTTGTCCTGAATATTCTGATACTTGGAAACCTCTGGGAACTGAAGATCAGGTCACATCACCTCAGCTCTGGTTTCCATTACTTGGTGAAATAACATCAACATCTATTTGTTATTCCAGATCTCTGAGGACTGGGTTCATTCTCTCAGTGTCCGTCTCGCTTATACATATCATGGCACAAATCCTCTGTCCTGATCTCATCGTCTGACCCACACTTTTCTGTGTCAGTCACATGCTCCCTTTCTTTGCACATACCTCTTTCCATTCTATTCTCTGCTTATTAAAAAATCACAACAAATTCCTGCTTCCAAAACTAGCTCCCCCCATTTCTTTCTGCATGGAAAACCCCACATAATTTCAAATGGACTCTGCCATCTTAGTCTCCATCAACTTTTCCATGAAAAAAAGTACTTGTTCTATTGATAAGAGGAGCACTCTCAATGATTTTTTATCTTATGTTCTCTCCTAAAGGTAATCTCTTTTCAGCTGATCTGACTACTGTTTTTGAGGTGTGGAGGAAGATATATTCTCCTGCTTTAATTTAGGACTCCTTAATTTAATTTTGAATTAGTGCTATTCAAATCATTATAGCAATACCATTTTATATGGAAGCAAAACATTGTTAAAACTACTGTTTTACAATTACCTTCCTCAATTACGCTTTCTGATTAATGCTAGGGTCTATTTGGGTGGCATCTCTTGGCTAATCTTGTTGATTTGAAGGTGGTGATGTAATGCAAAGTGATTATAAAATCAAGGTGAAGGGGCCGGTGAGGTGGCACTAGAAGTAAGGTGTCTGCCTTGCAAGCGCTAGCCAAGGAAGGATCGTGGTTCGATCCCCCGGTGGCATCCATATGGTCCCCCCCAAGCCAGGGGCAATTTCTGAGCACTTAGCCAGGAGTAATCCCTGAGCATCAAACGAGTGTGGCCCCAAAACAAAACAAACAAAAAAACAAACCATTGAAAAAAATAAAGGTGAAAAGATAAGAACTTTATGAAGTTAATGAAATGGCATCAAACAACACTAAAATCATACACAAGATAAAGGGAGGCATCTTTTTGGGCCACACCTGATGATACTCAGGACTTAGGGGTTACTCCTGGCTATGTACTCAGAAATTGCCCCTGGCTTGGGGAGCCATATGGGGCACTGAGGGATTGAACCGCAATCTGTCCTAGGTCAGCTTTGTGCAAGGCAAAAGCCCTACTGCTGCACAACTGCTCCAGTCCAAGGTAACTTCGGACTCAAACCACCCAGTGTTTGCTTTGTGAAGAAATCTTCTTCAGAATACCCAGGTGTGAAAAAAGTGACCCAGGACAAGTATACTTACTTCTTTTTTAACTTAAAATTATATTTATTTTATAGCTTTATATTGATAGGGCCAGAAAGATAGGACTGCAGGCCAAGAGCTTGCCTTGCACACAGATGACACAGGCTTAATTTCTGGTACCCCACATATATTCCCAGTGCCTTCTAGTAATTATTTCTGAGCACAGAAACAGGAGTGAGTCCCTCCTGACACTGAGCCACTTGTGACTCTAAAGGAAAATAAAAAAGTTTTGCATTGATAATAATAAATTTTACATCAAAATTAGAAATTATTCCATTTTCTTACTTAGGGTCATAGTCGTCGTTGTTTTGGTGTATTAAGAAAACAATCCCTAAAGACTCCATATGTTCACAAATTGATGTTCAATTGTTCCAGGACCTAGTGGCGACCTATTGAAAATTAGATTCCTTTGATCAGAATTTGATTCTGTCCCTGACCAATTTCCTTGGGCACCAAGGGTCCCTGCAGAGGCATCAACACAACATATACACAATTGAAGTACAGAAAGATTTCTGGATAGGGGCTGGGTGTTGAGTCTGAGTGAGACAGGGCAATAGAAATGCCATCTGGAAGGTGACACCCAGCAATGGGAACTATGGAAATTGGTCTTTTTCCAAAGAACAGAAACCCCAGTAATGCAGCAGAGATGAGAGATGGTGCCTAGGGAGTTAGAATGGGCTAATATTTTAACTTTACTCAACAGATACTTATTAAGTTCTGGGACTGAAAAGACCTAGAATACCAGAGACAATAAATATTTGTTAAGCGAATGAATGGCTGGCTGTGAATTTCTGGCATTAATTCTATAGAGGACAATATGACTTTTATATAACCTTACTATTTTTTGTACACATGGTATATTCAAGTAGTTTTTTCTCTTCCTTCCTTCCTTCCTTCCTTCCTTCCTTCCTTCCTTCCTTCCTTCCTTCCTTCCTTCCTTCCTTCCTTCCTTCCTTCCTTCCTTCTTCCCTCCCTCCCTCCCTTCCTCCCTCCCTCACTTCCTTCCTTCCTTCCTTTGTTTGGCCATGCCTGGTGGCGCTAAGGGGTTACTTCTGGCTCTGTGCTCAGAAATCACTCCTGATAGGCTCAGGGGACCATCTGAGATGTCAGGAATAGAGCCTGGGTTGGTCCCAGGTTGGCTATGTGGAAGGTAAATGCCCTACCATTGTGCTATCACCATGGCCCTTCATGCAGTTTCTCTACTCATTAGTGGAATAAAGTGATTTGTTCCACTTCCTATTAAAATTTCCTATCTTTAGTTTGATTTGAGTCATACCTAGTCACGTTCATGGGTTACTCTTGGCTCGTACTCAGGGTCACTCCTGGCTGGGCTTGGTAATGAGAACTCATACTGCCAGGATTAAACCTGGGTTGGCTCATGCGAAACAAACTTTCTACCTGCTGCACTATTACTCCCCTTGGAATTTCATATTATGTGGCAGATCTTCCAATATGCCAATTTTTATTTTTTAATTCTCTGTCAATTTTATTTTTAATTAATTAAATATTCTATTTAGACACGGTGGTTACAAACAAAGTTGTTCATGATTGAGTTTCATTCTACAATGTCCACTGTCTTCACTAGTGCACATTTCCCATCACAGATGTCCGCAGTTTCCCTCTTCCCCATCACTGATTGCAGACATTTTACTTCTATTCCTCCCTCCTTCTCTTTTTTTCCCTTCTTAGAATTTTCTCATCTATTCCATAAATCTACCAGTAGCTACTATGTATTCTTCATCTTAGAGTGTTCTGTGTTTTCAAAGGTCAGTTTTGAGGGGCTAGGAGATAGTATGGAGTAAGGCATTTATCTTTCATGCAGAAGGATGGTGGTTCAAATTCCGGCATCCCATATGGTCCCCTGTGCCTGCCAGGGGCGATTTCTGATCATAGAGCCAGGAGTAACCCCTGAGCACTGCTGGGTGTGACCCCAAAACAAAAAAAAGTCAGTTTTGAGTATCAGACAGAGAACTTCATGGGCTGAGCACATGCTCTGCATGTATAGGTCAGGCTTTGCTTGCCTGCTCTATGAAGGTTTCTGAGCACAGCTCTTCAAATACTGACAAGGAGGATCCCTAAGTGCCTCTGGGTGTGGCTCTAAAACAGAAACAAACACAGAAATTCAGTTATTTTTAAACAGCCAGTTTTTTTTTGGGGGGGCGGACTATTCTGAACATCATATAAATTTTGAATAAGTTACGGGTGACTTGGCAGGCCACACTACTTAACATTAATTTATTTTCCAGAAATATGAAAATTGTAATAGCTGACTAGAAATGATATAACATTGTAGCACAACTTGTCTGGCTTAAATATTAATAAACACGTAGCTAGACGATCAGTGATGCAATGCAATAGGTATCAAAGGTACTAGGTGATAATATTCCAGCTCTTTTTTTGAGCTATTGATAATATGTGGCTAACCCATCCAGTCTCTAGATGTCCTTGTGTGTTTATAGTTGTGTGCTTCCTTTATTGGTTAAGAGTTCACTACAGGAATAGACTACACAACTTTTATGTACAGGGTCCTTAGTTCCACATGGCACCAGGTGCCATCTACCCAGAACCATGAGATGTGGCCAGGCAGAGTCTGACCTTGAAGCTTCACCAGGCCCCAACCTATCAGACAGCTGACATGTACTCTTGTTTGTGGTTGGTCTTCAGGCTCCCAACGGATTGCTTGGGTGGCATCTCCTCAAATTTCTGCCCCATTTAAAAAATTCCCCCAAATTCCTCTCCAAGTTCCCATCCCTTTTAAAGTAACATACTGGATAGTATTCTTTGTTTTTATTTCTTATAGCAAGGTGGCAGGCTACAAAATTAACATACAGAAATCAATGACCTTTTTATACACCAACAATGATAGGGAAGAGAAGGATGTCAAGAAGGCAATCCTATTCATATTAGTGCCACACAAACTCAAATATATTGGAATCAACTTGACCAAAGATGTGAAAGACCTATACAAAGAAAACTATAAAGCCCTGCTCCAAGAAATAAGGGAGGACACACGGAAATGGAAACACATACCCTGCTCATGGATTGGCAGGAGTAACATCATTAAATTAGCAATACTCCCCAAAGCACTGTACAGATTTAATGTGATCCCCTTAAAAATACCCATTGTTCAAAGAAGTGGATCAAACACTTATGAAGTTCATCTGGAACAATAAACACCCTCGAATAGCTAAAGCAATCCTAGGGAAAGGGAAATGGGTGGCATTACTTTCCCCAACTTTAAACTGTACTACAAAGCAATAGTTATCAAAACAGCATGATATTGGAATAAAGACAGACCCTCAGATCAGTGGAATAGGCTTGAGTTCTCAGACAATGTTCCCCAGACATATAATATCCTAATTTTTGATAAAGGAGCAAGAAATCCTAAGTGGAGCAGGGAAAACCTCTTCAACAAGTGGTGCTGGCAGAACT
>PVKC010020979.1:0-18016 GCA_004027635.1 Crocidura indochinensis
GTTGTTGTTGTTGTTGTTGTTGTACAATAGATGGTACTTGCGGCCATTCCTATCTCTGCTCAAGGACATATGTTGCATGGTTGAACCAGAGTTCTCACAAAGTAAGGAGCTGTGCTATCTAAGAAAGTTGTTTTCCGATAAGTGTCTGCAGAAAAGATGGTCTCCAAGATGCACACAAGACTGGCAGAGAAAACAGATCAAAGAACTGGGGGGCATGCTTTGCAAGTGGGAGTCATGGTATCATTCCGGCACCACATGAGCAAGATCAGGGAGTAATACTGACCGCACCTCACCAACCTCACCCAAAGGGGAGGAGAAAAGAAGCTCACATTCAATTATAACACATATATCTTGTCATAAAATACCACTAATACTCTAAGAGGTTTTGGAACATGGGTAAAAGAAGTTATGTCTCTAGCAGAGACGAAATTTATAAGGGCTTAATAGACAAGTGACATTTTTGTATTCCTTGAATGCTGCAATCTATGGAGCCAGTCATGAGGAGAGAAATCTGCTTCAGTTTAGGGAAACACATCATACAAAGATATGAGCCACAAAGGTTGCTTTCTACTGTTGAAGAAACTTAGTTTAATTCCTTTCCCCTTGCTCTCTAAGGGCCCTTCACAGGAATGAGAATCTGAGATAAAGGAATGGAAGGACATGTTCATTTGCCACTCCGGTGCTGGCAAACAATGGAAAGTACTCAAGTGTGGTCTGTGCAAAATTTTTTGATATCTGGGAATATTTGCTATCTTTAGTACAAAAAGATATAAGAAGAAATGCTGATTTTTAGTAGCCAATGAAACTTTCTCCTGACATAAGATGAAGTCTCAAAAGTCAAGATGCCTGGGCTAAGAAGGTCAAGAGTTCATTGCAAAGCCACCAAGCTCTTGCAGAACCTGAACTATTTATAATGGAAATTATTCACACTCTAAAGTCTGGGGTTTAGAGCACCTGAGTTCTGAAACTACCTGCAGACTTGCTATTCAGTTTGTCTTGCCTTTTAATGGTAAACATCATCCATCAGCCCTGATGTGATACCCCATTGGATGAGTTGACCTGTTGAAAAGTGCCGCCTATGTGCAGTAGTGATATAATTGAGGAAACAGACAGGGCATATCCAATAACTTCCAGTGCTATGCAGAGAACTGTTCCAGAGAGATGTCCAAAAGACTGAAGGAATGACACTCTAAAGAGATGACTTCTGGGAAGGAAGCCTCCCAAGGGTACTTGAACAACCAAGTTAGTGGTTCAATGCTAGATGCTCAGGTTGTGGTATAGTCAGGCCCTATGGTCTCAGAAGCTAATAAGACATTTTAGTCATGAGCTCCCTCCTTTCTGGGAGTTGGGAATCTCGGTCAGCATGGGTTTTGGCAGACCTCCGTATGTGCCAGAAGCCTTTTTACACTTGTAGGAGCTTAACTCAGGGTGGCAGATAGCTGCTCAGCTGTACTCAGACAGTCACTGGTAATTTCATATGAGTCTACATGTCCCAAACCGCGTGGGGGATAGTGCCCCCATGCGAACATATACTCCATATCCTTAAGATATGTTTTTATGTATGCAGAATGTCCATTTTGTATTCTGCTCTTTATCACACCCCTACACCGACCTCCTGCCCTAACAGATTCTGCCCTTTGCAAACCCCTAAAAAGCTCATTATTACTCCTTAACTCTCTCACCCCCAACCATCAGTACCCCACATTTACCTTTCTTAACTTCAGTACCACAGAGTTCTAATCACAGACCAAAGTCGTACATTGAATTAAGAACCCCAAAACTATTTTAAAGGACATAAAATGGACACATATATCTTTTGAATGTTTTATGTGTATTTTCTTTAACAGCTATAACTCTCTCTCTATATTCTTCTACCGTGACGTTTTTATCCACTTTTTATCTTGTCTTTTCTTTTTGAGCTGTTCAATAAGGAATGTTGGTGGAAGACCCCTCAGTTTAATGCTTATGATTGAGCTATGTCATGGGGATTGTTGGTCTTGTTCCTATGGCCTCCATATGCGCTGATAATGCCCACGTGGCTTTGATCCTTGTTTGCATAGACACATTAAAATGGGAAAATACCATACATACAGATAAGTTTTATCTAATAGAGGTAGAAACACACAAATCTCATAGTGCAACGGGACCTTACACCCTGAACATTGATATAATGACCTGGCACAGGCCTCAGAAGAATGGGCATTCACGCCTGAACCAGGCAAGTTATCTACGAAACATCCAAGGTTTTTTTTTATAACAACATCTGGAAGCAATCCTCTACCAGGAAAGACACTACCAAGGCTCTGACATCGACCTGCTCAAAAAGAGACTTCTGTTAACACTGAGAAGTCTTGACAACAACAATGACCTGCTATACAGGACAGGGTTCTCTCTATTGCCCCTTAAGTGTGAGGTGAAATGAGAGGATGCTCTGCACCATCCTGACTGCAATATGGGATGTGCAGATTCCAGGATCTTAAATACAGAAACATGATACCAACAACAGAGACTATGTGAAAAATAAAGGTGTATTGGCACTACAGGCAATGACTTGGATTGGACAAACTAGTTTTCCTGGAGCCTATAGTTGGTCTTATGCCAGGAAACTTCATGGGTAGGGTCTCCTTGTATTTAGACCAAGGTTTTTCTTTCAATGTCCCTCATATTTTGGTGGGCCTATGCAAACAATAATTGCCACTCTAACACCGTTTTGACTATGTTCCCTTGACTCTAATCCTTAAGAAAAACAACTCACTGAAACTTTTGAGGTTAACTTAAACTAATATGCATGTGCATGGAAATATAAAAATATACTTTGCCTTCAATGTTTAAGGAGTTATGTAAGTTTTATGACTTTAGATTATACAGTGTGCTGCTAACAAATAGTATGTACTACAATCTGGGGATTTGAGGGACAAAGTAATTGTACATGAGTTCTGTTTTGTTTTTCTTAATGTTCTTTGGCTGAAAGTTCAAGGCTGGGATATCATCGATGGAACTACTGAGAATTCTGTTTATGGGTGATTGTTCTTCCATTGTAACTTTACCTTGTCCTCTTTCTTTGCATCTTTGTTCTCATAATTAAAAAAAAGACATTATAGTCATGCTAAGAGGTCTCCGGAGTCATCTATAGTGGTACTTGAGGGCCTTGATAGCAAAATCTGGTGATGCTCAGAGGGCCTTGTGTTGCTTGGGATCAAATGGAAGTCAGTTATATGCAAGACTTGAATGTTAATTCTTGTAGCTTGATCTAAAGAGCTGAATTTTAAGACCTAAATTAGAAGTTTCCTTAAGTGTGAATATGAGGAACCCCCACCCACCACAATTCTTCACTGAGGGAACAGATGGTAGGAGAAATATGAAGAATGGCAAAATAAATATGCTGAGTATAGAGTTAGGTATAGCCAGTAGATAAGATAGTTGGTTGTTTTGATCTGATGTCCAGTGTGATAGAAAGCAACAGAATAGATGTATTCAGGCAATGACAAGATCTAATTTCCTTTTATGGTTTTGGGCCACACCCATTAGTGCTCAAAGCTTACTTAATGCTTAGGAATAAAACCTGGAAGGTGCAGGGGCCTATATAAGGTGTTCAATCAGAGATTCAATACCGGTCAGCCACAAGCAAGGTAAGCGCCATACCCACTGTACTAGACTTCTGGCCCCACAATTTCCTTTTCTAGCATATCAGGGCTGCTTTGGGGTGAACTTCATGGAAAATAGCAAAACTTGGTGGTTTCTCTGCAGAAATCCCCAGCTCAAGCAGAGCCAGGTGGTCAGTTTAGGGAGTCCCCAGAGTCTGATGCATAAGACATAGGCCACTACAGCCACTGATTGCCCATCATTATCTCTTTTTCTTCACCATTTATATGGAGACATAATGAGTAAGTTCACAGCACTCATATTTCTTGTCCCTCCCTCTTGGTGAGGCCACTAACTTGTGGGGAATCTTTGCAATGGAAATGATAGTTCTACATAGAGAAGTACTGAGGGATATTTTATTGACTGTTTTTAAGTTTTTAGAAGGGTTTTGGATTGCAGGAAGCTGGTAAGAAGGCATAGAAAGCAGATCTCATTGACACAGCTGCCTTCATCTTCATTAGCAGTATGGAGGCACAGTTATTTACATTTGTTATAATTGATAACCTTAGACACGTGATTATCACTAAAAGTCCTTATGTACTGGAGTGTTCCTATGTCTTGGCTGACATTTGTCCTCTAACACAGCATCATACAGAATAGTTTCATGCTCTAAACACCCCGTCTGCTTTGCCTAACCATCCCTCCACATCTACCAATTACCCAATCACTCCAGCAACTATTAATCCTTATATGCCTCCTGAGTTTTGCCTTTTTCAGAGCACCCTATTGTTGAATTCAATTCATGTAGTTTTTTTTTAATTTTTTAAATGAGGCCACTGTGAATTACAAGTCTTTCACAGTTGCATTTTAAGTATTTAGTGACAGCGAATTAGGGCCATTTCCACCCTGCATACATCCCAAACCTCCACCGCTAGCCCTCTGGACTACCAATGTAACAGGCCCATTTCATGTTTAGCTTGTTACTGTTTGGGTCTCTTGATTCTGTTGTCATTGACTTTGACTTGGGTATTTAGATCTGAACTATTTTTTTTTCTACTCAATGTTACTAAGACCACTTTGTCCTTGGTCCCCATTCACTTTCCCTCCCTTTTATTAATTTGTAAAAAGACATAGAAATATGAGACAGAACAAAGTGATTCAAGTTCTATAGAAAAGTGGGAGCCCCTATCTAGAATATAAGTAAAATTAAAAGAAGAAAAAATGGGGTATGTGGAGGGGCAGGTACAGCTTTTTTTCTTTTTGCATAGACATATCAAATATTGGGGAAAATAGAAAGAAAATTCATTGGCCTAAGAGATGCAAGATATCTCTACCCATGAAGCATAGTCTCAAAAGACAAACTATAGGCTCTGGGCATATTGGTTGTCCAGCAATGTCTCTCTTTATGGTTCCAGAAAATATTCTGCTCAATCACTTTTGACAAAGTCAATCTTCTGTAGTAAGAGATCTTTGATTTTGTATAAGTCCAAGGATGAAGCCTAGGATGAAGTCTTTCTTTGTGGTCCCAGGATAGAGCATATATTCTTTATAGATTGGCTTCATTCACAAAATACCTAAGTTTCCTCAGATATCTTTGTGGTGTGATATCTGCATACTTCTTAGCATTGAATATCCCATCATCTCGAGGAAGCACAATTTATCTATTCATCTGCTGCAATACATCTAAGTAAAATCTAGGTTTGGGCAATTATGATTGAAGTGGCTATCCACATTTATATACAACTTTTTATCTGGACTTATGTCTTGATATGATTTAGGTAAATAACAAAGGGGTGAGATTGTGGACTGTCTGGTAATAGCATGCTGAACATGTAAGGATCTCCTACCAGCTTTGAATGCAATTGCATTATTTTTTTTTATCTAGGCCAGCCATAAAGAAAGTTATGGTTACTCCTCATTCTAGAGCATGTTCTGGATTTGGTGTCTTGGGGTATCTTCCTGTTATTGAAATTTAATTTTTGATGATGGTATATTATATAGAGAAGTTTTCTCTATGGTATCTGTATATCTTCCTTGGTGAGATGCCTTTCACCCCCCCTTTTTTTTTTTTGGTTTTTGGGTCACACCTGGCAGCGCTCAGGGGTTACTCCTGGCTCCATGCTCAGAAATTGCTCCTGGCAGGCACGGGGGACCATATGGGGCACCGGGATTCGAACCGATGACCTTTTGCATGAAAGGCAAACGCCTTACCTCCATGCTATCTCCCGGGCCCCAACCTTTCACCCATTTTTAATAGGGCTTATTGTTTTCTTTTGATTGACTTTATGATTTTTATGTATATTTTAAATCACCAGTTCTTTATAATATCTATGTCTGGAAGATATTTTCTGTTAGGTTGTGGTTTGTCTTCTGGTTCTTTTGACAAACAGAAGCTTTCAACTAGATTGATGTCTCCTTTACTTTTTTTTTACTTTTCTTCCATGACTCTATGTAGAAAAGCCTTCCAATATTAAAAATCATCTAGGTTTTCTTTAGGGTCCTTTCCCAAGAGGTGCTTTGTTTCATGCTTCATGTTAACTTCTGTGATTCATTTTGGATTAATGTTTATTATGTTGCTCAGATTGTGTCGAGACTCATTGTTTGTGGGTGTCCTGTCCAGAGTGAAAGAGATTTTTTTTTGCATAGAATTACCCTTACTTGATTGTCAGAGATCCAGGGACTACCATAAAAGTTTTTTGCAGACATTCTTAATGTCTGTCATTCCACCAATATTGCAAGATCTTATATTCTGATAGATTTTATTATTTTTAACTTAGAGAACTTTGATAACTTAAGAAATAGACCACTGATCTTTGAACTTAAATTTTTCAGATAAGAAATGGTGGTCAAAAATGGAGTACCTCATTGTGCTTTTTTTTTGTTTCCTTCCCTCCCAACAGTTGCTGCACTGAGGCTTTTACAATTTTTAAAAAGATGAAAGTTCAATAGTCAGTGTTTTAAGTCAGACATTTCCATGACATTAAGAGAGATGTATTCACATGTCCTCCACTTCAAACTGGCCCTATTAATGCCACCACATCAAAAAATCAGACCTCTGTAATGAAGACTGAAAAGCATGTCTCAGGGAGGCCCAGGGCCTGAGGTCTCAGGTCTACTGTTTCCTCTTGCAGTCACACATAAATACCAAGTTATTTACACTTTCACCAGCTGGTTTCAGGCAAGCACATAGACCTAACGTAGACTCAGATGACATATTGAACAGTAATAGCACAATTTTCAATATTGGCCATTTTGGAATGGAATAAAACAATAACCCCTCTTCTCAACTAATACGTAGCAACTCCCCAAACAGATTCCTGCAGTCCAGAGGCACAAATAGATATATTGGCACAAGGTAGTTCTTTGCATAACTTGCAGAGCAGCTTATTCAAGTTTCTGAAAAGTTCTGCAACAAAGACAGCAGCTTGTTTTTGTACTTGTCTTTATCTCTGATGTGTAGACATAAAAACTTTTTCCCCCATATTAGATTACAGGAAATGGAGGTTGTGCTTTGGCTTTCATCTTTCTTTTTCTCTTTTCTTTTTTTTTTCATTTTTTATTGGCTTTCATCTTTCTGTGATGTATGCATGGGGCTCTAGGAGAGATCTTGGGGGCACTTGCTTTGCCTTCTTCAGCCCTCAACCACTCAGAGAATTGTCCAAAAATTTAATTCAGTGCTTGCTTTCGTAGCAAACATACAAAAATTTAGCTCATTGCTCTGTTAATTGTTAGGTTTTCAATCTCAACCCAATATCTTTTACTTTCACTATTTCTCCCAGTCCTCTTGGATAGCCTAGGAAAAGAACTAATGCTCCATGTTCTGAAGCTGGATAGTGTAGGAGTAACTACTACTTACTCAAAATTTCTGGTCCTCTGGCCAGGGATTTTGCATTTTTTGCTCAAATATGTGCTAACCCTCCCTCAAAGAAATTATGGGGCATAAAAACAAATAGACCTATTGGAAAGAGCTAAGTCCAGTCTGGGTCTTAGTGTATGCTGTATGAATGATCCTTTCCAATGAAGGGCTCATCATTCATTCGCAGAATAGGTTTCACCTCTCTCTCTCTCTCTCTTTCTCTCTCTGTCTCTCTCTCTTTTCCAATGTTAGTATCTTCTCTAAAGTAGAACATTGATAAGTCCTCTGGGGTTTCTGGCAACTGGAGCTGATTCTGGCATTTAGGAGATGCCAAAGAAGTACTTGAAGGTGTGTGTAAATAAGTAAATGACTTTGGAAGATTCTCAGGTAAATAATGAGTAATGCTTCAACACGTTGCTTTAGAGCTTATTGTAGCTAACAGGTAGAGTTGTATGGTATTTGAGTATTTGAGGGCATGTCAATGTCTGAACAATGCTCAGGCAGAAAGGGTTCACTTTTATTTGAAGTTGGATATGGAATTAAATGCAAGGATTGGGGAGTTCTTTTGGACAGGAAGGGACTTCAGAGAATGATTTAATGCTGATGTTTGGATAGGAGACAGGCAAGAGAAGAAAGGTAAAGCAAATTGACGACTATTATGAGCAAAACATGGTAAGAAGGAAAGAAATGGCATTCCAAAGTTCCTAGAAAAAACAAAATGCTGCACGGGAGAGATACACTATAATAATTCACTCACTACTTGACTGCACTGATACCTAGTCCTTAAAGCTTAAATAATTTATTGATGTTGATACATATACTAAATATGTTCTATTTTGAAAATGGGGAAACAAGATCACTGTGGAAAAGAAATATTCATCTATTAATGGGAAGCTGCCTAAAAATGATGACTGAAGCACACAGCTAATGACTTAACTCCCTCCATTTTAATGGATTAAAGAAATACCTAGTTAGAGGAACTGTAGAGATAGTACAAGGGTTAAGGAAATTGCCTTGCCTGAAGTGGCTCCAAGTTTGATCCCTAACACTGCTTATACACTCTAAGCATCATCAGGAGTGATCATTGAGCACAGAACCAGGAGTAAGCCCTGAGCTTCATGAGGTGTGACCCAAATTAAAAAAACAAACTCTCAAGAAGAATGCAGTCTTTTCCTCACTGCTATTTATTTTTCATGATAGTCACTGACTTCCTGTTCTAGACCCAGCTTGACTTTAGAGAGGAGTCTGAAGTGAGTGGGACTGAGACAGTACATCACAAAGCAGTGCCATTCAGGCCTTCAGCCTTGACAAACTTTAGAAGCTCCAGAAAACATGTCATTCTCATGGATCATCTGCATGGATGCTATCAGAATGTGGCTCAGAGTCCCCTTTATTTAATATCCCGGTCCCTGCCATTGAGAAGAGCTCATGAACATGTCCTTTTAACCTCCAGGCAGCCATTTTCTTGGGCAGTTTAATTCCAGCTCAGTGATTATCTAACTATGTTCATTGAATGCACATTAGCAGCATCTCCCTTCCATAAGTTTTAGCTGGAGTGGGAAACTCCAGCAAATTATTTGTGTCAAATATATCCTGTAGTATTCTTCGTTTTGGGCAAGACTCACTCAGGTTCCCCAGGATAAAAAACCCTAGTGATCTTCTGGCTTTCTAGCTACATTCACAATGTATGGAAAACCACAGTTCCCCAAGTAAATTTTCTAGAATAAAATATGTGCTCTACCTAAGCACATATTTTGATGTGATATTTGCTGACAGGGGGTGAAATGGATTGTGTTGCTCACATCCAGCTTTTTTAATCCACACCATTCCCAACTTTGGGGTTGATTGTTCCATCTTTATACACACACATCAGAACTCAGGCCAGCAGGGAAGATCTCCTGTCCCCTTTGTTCTTACACCTCCATATACCATGAATGCCCTGTTAGATGCCCCAATGAGATAGGTTTCCTTGCGGTGGTGGGTGAGTGAGTGAGTGGTGCTGCCACTTCTTACTATCACCTGTTTTCTCCCCAGTGTCTGTCACTAACAGTGAGCCATGAGTCCCCTCCACCCCCATAAATACACAGACAAGGCTATATGCTTACCTCACTTCCTTTGGTTGGCAACTAATTGATAAGTTCAGGCCCAGAGCCCTAGATCCATCTTTGGAAAAGGTTTTGTGGGAAAGAACTAGGTTTAGGATAGCAATTGATGTTGTCATCTGCTGGAAGGGAAAAACAGATTGCAACCACTGTTGGAAAATGCCCTTCTGGTTCTTAACTGCTAGAACTGCCTCATTTTTCTTAGTCTTTCATCTTTACCCGTTGCAATCTTTGGGGGCTTCATTCTATTTACTAAAGGTGCGTAGGTGTCAAAGTCATGCAATGGAAAAAAACCACACACACACACACATGCACACAACACAGGCTGTTTTTCCCCATCCCTATGCAAATAGAGGCATTTGGGCTTTCTGAAAAAAAGAAAGAAAACTGTCCATTGCAAGTTGGCTTTTGCAATTTCTCTTAGAAAACAAGTTCTTCTAATGCAAACCAAAGAAACCAACCTGAATTGCTTGAAGTCTGAAAAGCCAGTTACATGGGGCTGGAGAGATAGCATGGAGGTAGGGCATTTGCTTTGCATGCAGAAGAACGGTGGTTCGAATTCTGGCACCCCATATGGTCCCCTGAGCCTTCCAGAAGCGATTTCTGAGCATAAAGACAAGAGTAACCCCTGAGTGCTGCCGGGTGTGACCCAAAAACAAACAAGCAAACAAACAAAAGAAAAGTCAGTTACAGAGAAGGAAAGTAAAATGTCCCAGAAGATGGTTGAAGATCTAATGGACATAGTCATTAAAGTCTTCACTTTTGAAGGACTTCACTCTTTCCTGCATTGAGTTGGGGAACAGGGTACTAGCACCCTGGGAGGGTGAATTGATTCGGCCAACTGGGGGGAGATAACAGCACTGTCACTTACATAGAAGGTTGATTATTTCATAATGTTTATATTCTGAAGACTGATTCACTCAAGTGGATCACATAGCAGAAGTATTTATCTTGGTATAAATGAAAACAAAGGTTGAAGATCTGGTTTAATGAGTTGAGTTTGTGCTTCGTGCTGAAGAAGGCCCATGTTTGATCACAGCACTATGCATGTACTTTTGATCACAGCATTGACCTCTAAGCACATAGCCCTGAGTAGCCCCAAAGAACCACCAGATGTGTACCTATCCAAAAAGAAAAAAGAAAATATAAAACATTTAGCACTTGCACCAGTAATACTGGTTTTATAAAGAGTGATACAAGTATCTCCACCCCTTTGAACATTTTAGTGACACCACTCTGCTATTATAGGACCTACACTACTTCTTAATGTAGTTAGTACTAATGAATAGAAATCTTGCACTTTTATTACAAGAGGTATAAAACTAATATAGCATTTAGCACTGCTTCTGTCATAGTCAATCATTCTAGAAAAGGTTGTGTTTATAGAAGCTGTGTGTTTTTTATTCCATTTCTGCTTTTACTGCCTTTGTGTTATTTTGATATGATATTTGGTATAATTTGGTAGGTTCTTTCAAATAAATAAATGAAATTGTTTGACTCTCACCATTTCATATTTTAAAAGGATTTTTATGAATGCTCTACTCTGGGATAACAAGGGATATTCATGATACCCTTTCTGTATATTCACTATGGAATACTGTCTAGAGGCTGGAAAACATGTGGTAGATAATATGTCCTAATATGCAAAATTTACCAGGGAATATTTATAATAAAACAAATAGTGATATTCAATATTATGATATTTACAATGGTGACCAGACACCAAAATGATATTAACTATTTGTATAGCCATGCATCATGCTTATTATTGCATAGAAAACTTTTGAAGAGAATCACACACAAATGACATATTGCTTACCTCCAAGAAGACATAGGGGTCTGTGAGATGGACAAGGGAAATTTGACGTTGTTTATAAGTATAGAACATATCCTTGCTAGGAATTAGCTATTCATGATATAATTAGCCTTTAACATTTTAGGACCCTAAAAAGTATTTTTTTTACAGCTTAAAATACATGTAACTTGTTTGGATATTAAATAAAATTATTTGTGCAAATATTTGAGTATTCCTGTCTGGTGTATATTTTAAAATAATCATCGTGTCAAAATCTCTCACTGTTTATCTGATAGTTAAAACAAAGATAGGGTCTTATCTTCCACCAAAAACCTGTACCCTATACAACACACATGCATGCACTGTAATATACACTACAGATTCCATCATGCATCCTAACTACAGTTGTTTCTACCCTATGCCACATGTGCTAACTTTCAGGATGTCTAAACCACATTCAAGCAGATCTTCTTACTAGCTGATAACTTCATTTCCAGGCTTCCGGGTCATCTGATTGTCAACTCATAATTTCAGAACTGCCAAAACCAAGAGCCATCTGATTTAGTGGTGGTGTTTAGTTCTGTGGGTATAGCCTGACAGCCAGGCACCTGGTATCCTGACCTCAAACCACACATCTCCCCATGTGACCCCAAGGCATCCTTGTGACTTCAAGCCCTGTCCCTGCTAGCAGTCACAACTCCAGAAAAAACACAGGAGATGGTAGGAGGCCCAGAAAACTGCTGGGTTGAGCAGAAGACCCCTCAGAAACAGCTCCATTTAAGTTTTCTAATCTTTATGCTATTTATTAAGGCCAAATAAAATGGAACAAGTAATTTTGGAATAAAAGGAAAAACAAGGTGATGTGAAAGTCAGTCTAATCTCTATCTTTCTCTCACTCTATCCTAATAGTGCATGGCAGAACCACTGAAGAATCCAAACTAAAGATCTCCAGAAAAATGATTTCCGATATCAAGTTAGAAACTAATAGAGACATCATCTTGAGTTCTCTGTGTCATTGAGGTGACTTCATTTCTTTGGATCACACATTCTCTAACTTCTTTATATTGAGATGGTGAACACCAAAAAGAGACTAATAAATGCCTTTTGCTATCTCTATTCCCTAGTGGTTCAGTGCAAGGCTCCTCCAAACACTGCCCACACTGTCTCTTCCCACCTCACACCAAGTGGGTCCTTCATAACATGAATACATGTAGGCTCAGAGTTGACCACATCTTAAAAAATGAAGTGAGGACAGGAAATTGCACAGAGTAAAGAGCTTTATTTGCATATGTGAAGCCTTGGGTTTGATCCCAAGGCACTGAAAGAAACTAAATAGAGGTGAGTCAGAGACTGTAACTCCTTCAGATGTTCCAGCACTACAGAGAGGACAGAGTATGAGATGTCACATAGAGAGAAATGTCACTTCATTGGCGATGCTGACCATTTTATCTTGGTTAAATACAGAGCTGAGTGGGCCAGTCTGACTGATGCCTGCAATTCTAATAAACTTATGTGTCCTTAAGCTCTTTCTTAAAAAATTTAATTTAATTAAAAATTTTTTTATTTAAGTACCATAATTACAAGCATGATTGTAGTTGGGTTTCAGTCATAAACAGAATACCCTCCTTCACCAGCGCAACATTCTCACTACCAATAACCCCTCTCCTTCTCCACCCCTGCCTGTAGACAGGCATTCTACTTCTCCCACTCTTTAACATTGTCATGCTAATTGTTAGTGTAGTTATTTCCCTAACAGCATTTAACACACTTTGTGCTGAGCTTCAAATTGTGAGCCAGTCCTTCTGGCCTTTCCAGTTCTTAACTCTATTGTCTCTGGGCCTTATTACAATAATGTCTTTAATTTTTCTTAAAACCCATAGATGAGGGGCCAGCGAGGGGGCACTAGAGGTAAGGTGTCTGCCTTGCAAGCACTAGCCAAGGAAGGACCGCGTGGTTCGATTCCCCCGGAGTCCCTTATGGTCCCCCCAAGTCAGGGGCAATTTCTGAGCGCTTAGCCAGGAGTAACCCCTGAGCGTCAAACTGGTGTGGCCCGAAAAAACCAAAAAAAAAAACAAAAACAAAAACAAAAACCATAGATGAGTGAGACTATTCTGTGTCTATCTCTCTCCCTCTGACTTATTTTACTCAGCAAAACAGATTCCATGTACATCATGCATAAAAAAAAATTATATGACTTCATCTCTCCTGATGGCTGCATAAAATTTCATTGTGTATATGTACCACAGTTTCTTTAGCCATTTATCTGTTGAAGGGCATTTTGGGTGTTTCCCGAGTTTGGCTATTGTAAATAGCGCTACAATGAATATAGGTGGGAGGAAGGAATTTTTGAATTGTAGCTTTGTGTTCCAAGAGTATATATCCCTAGGAGTGGTATAGCTGGGTCATATGGGAGCTCAATTTCCAGAGTTTTGAGGAATCTCCATATTGTTTTCCATTAAGGCTGAAGTAGATGGCATTCCCACCAGAAGTGAATAAGAGTTTTTTCTCTCCACATCCCTACCAGCACTGATTCTTGTTCTTTGTAATGTGTGCCAGTCTCTGCAGTGTGAGATGGTCCCTCATTGTTGTTTTGGTTTGTATCTCCCTGATGATTAGTAATGTGGAGCATTTTTTCATGTGTCTTTTGGCCATTTGTATTTCTTCTTTGAGGAAGTGTCTATTCATTTCTTCTCCCCATTTTTTGATGGGGCTATATGTTTTTTTTCTTGTTAAGTTCTGTCAGTACCTTGTATATTTTCGATATTAGCCCCTGTCTGATGGGTATTGGGTGAATACTTTCTCCCATTCTGTGGGTGACTTTTGTATTTTAGGCACTATTTCCCTTGAGATGCAGAGCTTCTCAGCTTTATATAGTCCCATCTGTTTATCTCTGCTTCCACTTGTCTGGAAACTGTTGTTATCTCCTTGAAGATGCCTTTAGTCTCAATGTCTTGGAGTGTTATACCTACGTGTTGTTCTATATACCTTATGGTATCAGGTCTGATATCAAGGTATTTAATCCATTTAGATTTTACCTTTGTACATGATGTTAGCTGGGGGTCTAAGTTCACTTTTTTGCAAGTGGCTAACCAGTTGTGCCAACCCCACTTGTTGAAGTGGCTTTCCTTGCTCCATTTTGGATTTCTTGACCCTTTATAAAAGATTAATTGTATGTCCAGGGAACGTTCTCAGAGTACTCAACCCTATTCCACTAATCTGAGCATCTGTCCTTATTTCAACATCATGCTGTTTTGATAACTATTGCTTTGTAATAAAATTTAAAATTGGAGACAGAAAAGCCTTCCATATTCCTTTTCCCAAGAATTGCTTTCGCTATTCATAGATATTTATTGTTCCACATAAATTTCAGGAGTGTTTGATCCACTTATTTGAAGAATGTCATGGGTATCTTTAGATAGATTGCATTAAATCTGTACAATGCTTTGGGGAATATTACCATTTTAATGATATCCTGCCAATCTATGAGCAGGGTATGTGCCTCTATTTCCTTGTATCCTCTCTTATTTATTGAAGTAGGATTTTGTAGTTTTCTTTGTATAGGTCCTTCACCTCTTTAAGTTGACTCCAAGATATTTGAGTTTGTGGGGCACAAATGTGTATGGGAATTTTTTAATGTTCATTTCTTCTCTATCATTGTTGGTGTATAAGGCCATTGACTTTTGCATGTTAATTTTGTAGCCTACCACTTTGCTATATGAATCTATTGTTTCTAAAAACTTTTTGGCAGAGTCTTAAGGGTTTTTAAAATATAGTATCATGTCATCTGAAAACAGTGAGAGCTTGACTTCTTCCTTACCTATATGGATGCCCTTGATATCTTTTTCTTGCCTAGTCACTATGGTGAGTACTTCCAGTACTATGTTGAATAGTACCATACTTTTTGGGAAAGGCTTTAATTTATCTCTATTGATAATAATATTTGCCATTGGCTTGTGGTAGATGGCTTGATTGCATTGAGAAAAGTTCTTTTGATTCCCATCTGGATGAGGGCTTATTTTTTTTATCCAGAATTTGTGTTGGAGCTTATCAAATGCTTTCTCTGAATCTATCATATAATTTTCTTTTTTGTTGATATGGTGTATTATATTGATTGATTTATGGATGTTAAACCATCTTTGAATTCATGGGATAAAACCTACTTGGTCTTGGTGAATTACCTTCTTGATGAAGTATTGAATTCTAATTACCAGAATTTTGCTGAGGATCTTTGCATCTGTATTTATCAGGGATATTGGTCTATAATTTGCTTTTTTGGCTGCATCTCTGTCTGGTTTAGTATCAAAGTGATGTTAGCTTCATAGAAACTATTTGAAAGTGTTCCTGTTTCTTCAACTTTATGAAAGAGCCTGAAAAGGATTGGTAGAAGTTTCTTTTGAAAGGTTTGAAAGAATTCATTAGTGTCCCCATCTGGGTGGGAATTTTGTTTTTGGGAAGACTTTTGATCACCATTTTAATTTCTTCAATAGTGGTAGGGCTGTTTATATATGCTACCTCATCTTGTTTAACCATGGAAGGTTATAAGAGCCTAAGAATTTATCCATTTCTTCCAGGTTCTCATGTTTTGTGGCATAGAGTTTCTCAAAGTAGTCTCTGATTATCCTTTGAATCTCTGCAATATCTGTAGTAATCTCCTATTTTCATTTATAATCTAGTTGATCAATTTTCTCTCTCTCCCTTTCTTTGTGAGTTTTGTCAGTGGTTTATCACTCTTGTTTATTTTTTCAAAGAACCAACTTTTGCTTTCGTTGATTTTTCGGATTGTTTTTTTGATTTCCACTTCATTGATTTCTGCTCTAAGCTTTGTTATTTTCTTCTGCCTACCTAATTTTGGTTCTATTCGTAAATCATTTTCTAGTTTTATAAGCTGTGTCATTAAGCTATTCATGTAGGCCCCTTCTTCCTTCCTGATGTGTGCTTGCAAAGCTATAAATTTTCCTCTCAATACTTTTACTTTTTACAATAGTTTTTACTGTGCTCCATACTAATAATTTGTGTCATTATTATTTCTTTCCAAGAATGTTTTGATTTTTCTCTTTGATTTCCTCTCTGACCCACTGGTTATACAGTAGTAAGCTGTTTAATTTCCAGATGTTAAAGTTGTTATTTTTTTTGTATCCCTTTGCAGTTCATGTCTAATTTCAGTGCCTTGTGATCAGAGAAAGTAGTCTGCACTATTTCTCTCCTCTTTATATTATGGAGATATGATTTATGGGTCAGTATGTGGTATATCCTGGAAAATGACCCATGTGCATTCGAGAAGAATGTGCATCCAGGTTTCTGGAGATGGAGTGTCTTATATATATCTACTGGTCCACTTTCTTCCACTTCTCTTTTCATAGCTAGTATATTTTTGTTGGGTTTCGGTCTGGCTGACCTATCAAGGGGTGACAGGGCAGTACTGAGGTCTCCCACAATTTTTGTGTTGCTATTGATATCTTTTTTCAGATTTGTCAACAATTGCATGAAATATTTTGCTGGTCCCTCATTGGGTGCATATGTTTAGGAGCATGATTCCTTCCTGTTGTACATACCCCTTGATTAGTACGAAATGTCCATCTTTGTCCCTTGCAACTTTTCTGAGTCTAAAGTTTGTGTCATCTGATATTAGTATGGTCACTCCAGTCCTTAAGCTCTTTTAATAAGGACTAAGCTCACTTAGAATAAGGAGATTCAAAACTGATGGTGGAAGTGGGGACAGGCTATTCCCAGTGTGGGATATATTGGGAGTTGTCCCTGCATCAGAGTAGCCATCTGAACAGAGAAAGGAAAGCAGGGCCTAAGAGCCTACATTCTTTGAAAGGCTCATACAGTGGGATGCATAGGAGAAACATGGGTTGCCACTATTGCTCTAAAGTAGAGAGTTAAGGTACTTTGGTTTCAAGGATATTTGTGTATTTATGAAAACAAATATTACTTTCCAAATGGGAGTTTGAACATGTTAGTTTTGTGTTGTTTCAGCTTCTTTTGTTACAAATACCCTCAATACTGCTTTTACTGTGTCCCATAAATTCTGATAATTTGTGTCTTTATTGTTATTTATTTCCAAGAATGTTTTGATGTCCTCTTTGATTTCATCTCTGATCCACTGGTTGTTCATTAGTAAGTAAGTATTAAAATGGGAAGTTGCCATTTAAATATTTATTTTCAGATACTGAGCCGATACATTCATATTTTCACCTGCTTTGTTACTAGTCACAACAAACAAAAGCTTTGTTACTGTGTGCACCTGTGTGAGTTGTTTGTATTTTTTTTTTTTTGCTGAAGTTGAGAATCTGAAACCAGATCTTAGTTAAAACTCTGTTCCAAAACTGCTAAAACTGCTCATTAAGAGAAATCTGAATTTCTGCTTTGCAGAGCTTTTAAGGAAACCCAAACTGATTTATGGTTTGCTACCAAAACTTTATGAAACTAGTAGTTTTGACAAAGTTTCACTGACTTAACCCAAAAATCCAGTGGAAATCTGGGGGAAAATCCACTCTCTGAAGTTCCTCTTTGTTTTTAAACTATGTAAGAAATACATGAATATCCGCAACTATAAAAGAAAATTCAAATATATGTAGATTCATAAAAGCTAAAGGTCCCTTCTATTCCATTCCTTTTCTTTTTTTTTTTAATTTTTTATTTTTAATTATGAGAACAAAGATGCAAAGAAAGAGGACA
>PVKC010020980.1:0-18362 GCA_004027635.1 Crocidura indochinensis
GAACCAGGGTCCGTCCTAGGTTAGCGCGGGCACCTTATCTCCAGCGCCACCGCCTGGCCCCTTAAAATGAATTATTATGGAATTGAAAAGAGTAAGTGCTTGCCTTGCTTGCAACTGACCTGGGTTTGATCTCTGATGCCACATATGGTCCGTGCTGTTCCCCAGAACTCCTTCTTTTCCCCCTGCAGTGATCCTTGCAAAGCCAGGAATAAGCTCTGAACACAGTTGGATGTTCCCCTCCAAAAACTAAACAAAATGTAATCATTATAATTTAATGCACATGTTTCTAATAGTGTTAATGTCTATGGTTTGGAGGCTTTCTGTTTTTATTTCAGGTCATGCCTGACTGTGCTCAGTGTTTATTCTGACTTGTTCAAATTAGGATTGGCCTCATGTAAGGCAAATGTTTTAACCCTGTGCTATCTCTCTGTCCTAGGTTTATGGTTTTGATGTAAAAAAAACCCCTCATCTTCTCACTATCATTAAAGTTCTCAAGACCAACCACTGACCCAATAACTCTTCCATTTCACCTTTTTATTGCTACTTAACTTGGTATTCTAAGTTCTGCACTCGAGTCAAGGTTTTATCACCCTTTGATAGTGTCTATACTCTTGTTTTGTCTCTCTGTGTACTACAGATGAGTTTCTTTCTGTGACTTTTTTCTCTTGATGCCCTCCAGTGGTATCCAAGTTGCAGCAAACTAAAGACAGTTGGGTGAATTCCATAACCTGGTTATTGCACTAGCACTACAATAAACAGAGATATGCATATATAGTTTTGAATTAATTTTTTTGTGTTTGGGGGCAGATGCCCAGAAGTGGAATCACTAGGTCATATAGAAGATCTATTATTTTGTGAAGAAATCTTTATACTATTTTCTGCAGAGTTGAACCAAATGATATTTCCACTAACAGAGAATGTAGATTCCTTTTTCAGCATAGTCCCATCTTCCATGTTTTAACTGAGTTATTAAATTTGAGATGAGAGTAGTTCTTTGGAAGAAAGTCCAGGTGGCAAACCTACCTGGAAACGATAAAAGGTGCCATCATCCTTCATGGTGAGAACATGATCTGAGATGGGGAAGATGTAGCCCTGGGCAGCTATGAGGCTTCCCACGTGGATTGCTTCAACTGGGGTGGGGGGACAACGACAAGAGAAACAGAAGTCATCAGGAACCCATCAGAAAGCAGGGGTGCCAGCAGAAATGTACACAGAGAGGATTGGAGCAATGGCACGGCAGTAGGGCATTTGCCTTGCATGCGGTTGATCTAGAATGAATCATGATTCGATCTCCAGCATCCCATATGGTTCCTGGAGCCAGGAGTGATTTCTGAGTGCATAACCAGGAGTAACCCCTGAGCATCACCAGGTGTGACCCAAAAACCAACCCTCCCCCAAAATAAAAAAAAAAGAAATGTACACAGGGAGAAGAAGGCACAATAATGTCCTTCATGACCAAACACTGATTTTCTGATCTAATTTATTTGCTCTAGGACAGGGCAGGAGGTGGGTGGTAGTGATGGAGAAGGGGGACATCCATAGTTTCGAGAGGTTAATATGTGTCTAAATTTGTTTGGATCCATCTCTGAGAGACTGACTTTGCTTAACTTGCTTTTCTCTAATCTTGCAGAAAAAGTTTATCTTCATGGTAGGAGCTTGAACTCAGTATAGATAGATACCCATCACTGAGATATAGGCCATAGAAAGAGTTCACCAGGCTCTGATGCAGAGTACAGGCTAAGTTAGTACTGTCAGCCTGGTTTGTATTTTTGGTTTTATAATATATATTTTAAAATCATTCCCAGCAGTGAGCTGCAGACTTACTGCCTATAAAAGTTTGGACTCACATGTGCTCAACCAGGAAGAGGAAGTATTGCATTGAGTCAGAGGAGATGAATAAAATCTCCCTTGCTTTGAAGCTTTCAGAAATGTCCATGCAGTGGGAACATAAGAGGCCTGATCGAAGTAATAATATTTCTAATCATAATCAAGGTATTTTACTACTTTAGCATCGATTGTAAATTGATTTTTATAACTAGTAAGGAGTTTCCAGTATTTTGAGCAGGGCTATGAGAAAATATTAAATCTAAATAGTTTTTCCATAAGTGATCATTATTCACAAGTACCAAGTAATTTTACTGGCAAAACGGAATTTTGGACACAGAAAATGTTGGCATGAGAGCTGTCTCATATTAGGAAAATTCTAGGGACTTTATAGGTTCTGTGCTTTGTTCATTTACTTTCTCTAAAACTTTTTTTCCTTTTTGTTTGTTTTTTTTTGTTGTTGTTATTGTTGTTGTTTGGGCCACACCTGGTGATGCTCAGGGATTACTCCTGGCTATGTGTTCAGAAATCACGCCTGGCTTGGGGGACCATATGGGATGCTGAGGGATTGAACCACCGTCCATCCTGGGTCAGCTGCATGCAAGGCAAATGTCCTACTGCTGCGCCACCACTCCAGCCCTTCTTTTAGTTTTTAAGCCTTATTCATTGTTGCCAAGGCTTACTCATAGTACTGTTAAGGGATTACTTCTGGCTGTGCTTGAGGGACCATATGATATGCTAGGGATTGAACCTGGGCCAGTCTTGTACAAAGCAGTCTACTCATTATACTATCTCTCTGCCCCCAAGTTACAAAATTTTAAAGTAATTTACTTTGGCTTGATATACAAACTATTTTACAGATTGCGCATAACCCAGATATTTCATTTTTTGTTGTGACGTCTGATAAAACTTAGTTTATATTTTTTAGTAAAATAACCCAGCTTTGAATAAAACAGAATATATTTGTTTAATGTTGCATTCAATAAAATACTAAAGTGTATCAAGTTCACCAAATATAAACAATACGTATCAATGTCATAACTATTTCACATTATTCCATAACTAATGTCATGATGTATACCCCAAAAGGCATATATGATAAAATACCTTTGTTAAGGAAGAAACATTTCATTTTTATTTGAAAGTTGGTGACATCATGTAACTGGATATGTCAAATACTTAAATTTAAAATTTGTTAGGTTGGCATTTGGCCTCAATAGTACTTGCAAGTAGTGTTTAGGATGGGCTGTTTCCGAAGCAGGGGCAGAGTGGGCTGTAATTTAGGAAAAATTGTTTGTAGAACTTACCCTGACTAAAAGGGAAGATTTTTCTTTTTATGACCTTCTCAAATCAACCTCTGCAAATCACCTCTCTTGCACCCAATTTTATCACACAGTATCTTTGCTTCTTCTTTACCCTCTGTTTTTCTCTTTGACACCCAGAATACAACCTCTCTTTTATAAGGCCCACTGAATTACACTGTGACCATTTGGTCAACTGAGAATAATATCATCTCAACATCATGTCTGCAAAATATCTTTTAGCAGGTATGCTACCCTAGTCACAGGATAAATAATAGAGTGAGAACATCTTTAAGGGGCTATTATTTAATCTAGCACATTATCTGCACCATTAAATCAGAATTATTTTGACTTTGCTTATTTCTTAACTTGGAATTATTTTTCTTATATAAAAATATAAAATGCCAAGTAGCTCCGAGATGAAAGATACCAGACGTTTCATTTTTTAAGGATTGCCTAGCTTCCTTCAGAAGGGACGAGCACTGTAACTTGTGGAATTGGAAAGGATAGAAATGTGTTTCTTTGCTTAGAGATGACCAACCTGCTTTGTAAAGTTTTCAAGAATTATGAACTCAACAAAAAAGGGAAAGTTTCTTTACCTACAACTTCTCCTTTTACTCCAAGCAAAAGAGCAGAAAAATCTGGGGGAAAGATGGCTAATGTTGGAAATCTATGAGCTGAATCTAATCTCACTGAATACTTTGAACTTTTTCTTAGAAATGAGTCAGATGGGAAGACAAAGGGAAGCAAGCACACAGGGGAGGAGAGAGTAGAGGGTAGAGGTTGGAATGGAGATAGACGTTGGTCTTGGGGTTTCCCAAAATTTCTAGGTACTTGCTTTGCCTCATTTCTTTTCTTTAATTCCTAACTGGTAAATTGTCCTTAACTTTTCTATCCAACATCTCAGATGTTCAAGTAGGTCCCAACCTCTTTGTGTCCTTCCAAGGGCACCAGACATGTCCCTTCTCATTTGGGACTTTCATAGAACCTTCTCATATCAGGCTCAGAAGCTTTTCAATCTACACAATGACTGCTGAGAATTCTACTACTTCCATTGCTGCTGCTACCATCACTTCTCTTATTAGAGTAAACTAAGTCAGAAATATCACAATCATTTCATTCTGTTCATATACATTTTTGAGGTGATGAGGCTTGCATCCAGGACTTAATACTATAAAGATTCTATGGAAGAGAAAAAGACTGCAATAAAGAAAGGTACTCTTTAGTTTAATGTGATTAAAAAATACTAACTTTAAACACATTGTACTAATCTGACAGAGACTTATTTAGTGGACGTTGAAAAATCTAGGCTTCACAAGATAATAATCAACACGTAGGGTAGTTGATTTTTCTTTCCTTGAAAGGACTAGCATGTAGAGTTGCCTCTGTGGATAAAAAACTAAATTAAAATTCAGAACTTTTCTTCGCCATGAGCATGACTATTAATCAAGATGGTAAAGAGGTTAGTTAATGTCACTTTTAGGGACCTGGCTTTGACCTCGTTTTTCTGGAATTCATATTTCTGGTAATGCATTGACTAGAATTCTATGTAGATTGTATTTGTTTCACACCATATATTAGGAGCATCTGATGAAACTGAAGAAAGCCTGAACTGACATACTGAACCCAGCAAGGAATCATAGCTGAAGGTCAAACCTCCAGAAAGGGTTTTATTGATTCATTGATTGATTTTTGGGCCACACCCGGTGATGCTCAGGGATTACTCCTGGCTATGGGCTCAGAAATTGCTCCTGGCTTGGGGGAACCATATGGGACACTGGGGGATCGAACCATGGTCTGTCCTAGGCTAGCACATATAAGGCAAATGCCCTACTGCTTTCACCACCACTCTGGACCCCAGAAAGTGTTTTAAAGAAACCTTTAAAATCACAGTAATTGGAGTTCATTTAATTGTGAAAAATTGGCTCCAGTCCTCAAAATATCAGAATAGATTAATGGAGATTAATGGATACTTATCAGTAAAAGTTTCAGGCATCAAGAATACTTTCTAATGGCAGAAGTATCTAATAATTTCAGAAAAGTATTAATAAGCAATGTGGATCGTAAGCTCTTCTTTTTTATCCAAAAGATAAGCTTATCCGCATAAGCTTTACACTAACCAGAATTGTTATTTTTCAGAAATCCCCATTTTCTAATTATGCCATGTGAAATACATTTTTTTCTACTTATTTTCTGGTGGGAGGACAGATTTGGAAACTCCTTCATTGGCCAAGGTTTTGTTATTTTTCTGGTAAGATTTTCCTAATTGAAATGCACAATTAAGTTGGGGATGGGTGGAAATCATTCCTTCAGCTCATGCAGAAGCAGAAAACAAGAGTTGTAGCAAATAATTAAACATCTTAATTGTGGATCAGGCAATCTAATTTTAAAAGCTGGCTCGAGAAGGCTGTTCAGTGGCAGTGCTACAACTTATCTTTAATTGCTGTGGCTAACGAGAATTCATTTCATTTCACACATTATGGTATCAGACTCCCTGGCATTCTAAATAGTTGCTCAGTCCCTTGGAGGATGGCTTAAATGTAAAAATTCAGTAGAGAAAATAAATTAATTTTATTTATAGAGTAAAACCACACATCCTAAAAATTCACATTTGCAAGTTCAGATTTCGAGATGGTAGATACATCTAGTTTGGATCTTGGTTATGGAGTGTTTATAAGATCATGGGGGATAAAGTCAGTGTCCAAGAGTGGAGTACCTGGGTCCTCGATGGAAAGGTTCTTCATAAGCCACTGCACAATGTCAGTACCTGCAATGAGAAGGCAATGTCAGTGGAAAGACTCAGAGCATTTCACCTGTTGATTAAAAATATAAACTATGGAGTCCACATGTTGGGAAAGTCCCTCTCCCCACCGCATGTTGCCTCTAGCCCTTTTAGCCAGCTAGCCTAAAGATGCAGGGTAATGGTGGAGAAATAATTTACAAGCAGTCAAAGTTTCATCAGAGTCAGCTTGCTTTTATTCCGTGGCCCTATCTGCCATGTGCTTTTCTCCACATCTGCTTTCTCTGCTAAGCTTTTTGCTGCCCCTTTCTCTCTGCCCTTTTCTGCCTCCCTGAGCATCTCCCCACAGTCAGACATTTTGTCTTTATTTAAAACAGCCCGTCCCATCCCAGGTCTGATCATCCAGGTGGGATTAACATCTCAAAATAAAGTTTAGGTAAAAGGACATTCGGGGAAGGGTTCCATTCACCCACTGTCAAAAGAAATTTTCCCAAGATTCTGAGTCCAGTGAACACACACCCAGATAGAACTGGAAAGTGTTGACATTTTTCCATTCTGAGCCAGATTTTCACATTAATCAGTATACATGTGTAATCATAATCTCATTTCCCCCCCACAAAACATTCACTTAGAATGGCTCTAGTTTTGTAATGACTGTCTGTAGGGAACTTCCTGTGGTTTTCTATTCTGTTGACACCCCCCAAGACAAGCGATGACATTTCAGCAATGTTTTGCTCCAGGCAGTTTTTTGAGGGGGAGTCTTTAGCCATCCATGTTCCAATCTTCCTGTCAATCACCAGTCAGTACATTTTTTTTCCTTTAGTCTGGGCTAGCCCCACAAGCAGGTGGCTTTGTGTCTATGGATGTAATCTCTGACAAAACCTCTTTCCTCTGTCCCCCAGGTCAAAGCTACGATACACTCAGATTCTACACTGATCAGGAGTGGGTTGAGTTCCAACAATGACAGGTGGGTCTAACTGTCACCTGCAGACCTTGACCATTATGGTTCCCTGCACACCCCTTACCCTGCACACCCCTTACACCTCCTCTTCTCTCCTATCTTCTCTGCAGGAGAGTAGGGAGGATCCCAGGGGGCAGAGTCACAGTGTGAATGAAGCCAGGGTCCTGAAGGCTGACATCTGGCTTTGGGCTGTGATGAATTAAAAAATTGTTTTTCATGTTATGCCCCAGGAATTGTATCATCTCCACTTTGCATCTAGTATTATCTTTTTTTTATTCATTTGAATACACCTAGTATTATATTTTCAGTTTATTATTTTTGAGGTAATTTTGGTTTACAAGACAAATGAATTCAGATGTACAATACACCATGCTTTTCAATCCTCATCCAATGGGTCCCCTCTGTTTGTCCTTGCCCCCCATCTCACTTATTGTCTTCCATTTTAGTAACCACTATTCTTCTATCAGAGCCCAGTTGTGTTTATTCCATTGCTTAGTTTCTTTATATTTCCCATGCATGAAATCACATGTCATTTGTCTTTCTCCATCTGACTTATTTTGCTGAGCACCAGCCCTTTACTATCCACCCATATCGTTGCAAATGGGAAGATTTCCTTTTGTTTTAATAGCTCCATCATGTATATAGACCACATATTCCATTTCAATTATCTGTTGATGAGCACATAGTATTAAAGCCCAAATGAGTCAGAAAAAAATACTTAAAGGTTATTCACTCCAAGTCTTAGTAATACATGAGCTCCATACACAATTCTTTGGACAAACAGTACCTGACTGCACATTAAAACAACAACAACAAAACCAGTACCTGGTACCTCATAATTTATCCCCTAGGTAGCTAGATCCTGTTCCATCATTTTATGTTCTTTGAACAGACTGACCTGACCTCTCTATTTGTTTAGAGTTTTGTCCTCAAACAGTAGGAAAAGAAACCCAGAATGTTTTCTGTCTATTATGTGGTCCTTTAAAGAACTGGGCATCCTATCCACCTACTGTCTATCGTCTCCTTCGATTGACCTCTCTAGGAAGGCACTCTGGGCCTCCTCCAATATTTTCTTTATAGGAGAAAGTCTCCCAAGTGGTATTCAGGAGATCTATGGACTCCACTGGCAATTCTTGGCTAACCAGGCCCAAGGAGGTGATGTTGCTCAGGTCCTATCCTCAGGTTCTGGGACTATTTTGGCCATCTTAGTGGTGTGGGAGCCCAGGCATGCACCCACAAATATTTGGGGTACCATGTAGTACCATGTACCAGGTACCATGTACCTGGCAGTGGATATGGATCAAGTGCAAGAAGGCCTGTACTAACTACTGTACTATCACCCAGATTCATTCAGCTATTTTTTTGTGTGTATGCTGTGCCAAGGGGTCCCTCGCCACTTTGGTTCTACTTCTCTGAATAGGCTCCCTTTGGTTTCATTCTCTGTGGAAAGGAATCTATTTCCTCATCGCATCACAGTTCACTGGGGAGAAAAGCTATCCAATTTTCTAGAAGGTTCTGCATTTCAGCTCAATCCACCTTTGTCACCAGAGAACTCTCAACCATCACACACCTTTAACGTTGGTACTGTCCCCTCCAGATGGCATAGTTGATGGGAAATGGTGCAAAAAGGACATTTCCAGCTCTTGGATCCTATTGAGGGTCTAAGGCCAAACGCTCTCCTGGGATAGATCCCTAGCTGAAAGAGTGGAGCGCCAGCTGAGCGATTTAATAAGAATTGCCCTTTTCTCAGCAAGACAGCTTCTCAGAAGTGTGACTGGGGGGCCCAGAGAGAGAGAGAGAGAGAGAGAGAGAGAGAGAGAGAGAGAGAGAGCAGCACAGCCTGGAGACTGCACACATGGCTTCTTTCTGGCTCTCTGGAAGTGGATCTGGCCTAGGCCTGCCCTCCTGGCCTCCCTTGACTCCCTTCAGGCTTAGCCTCAGTAGACTGGGTAGATCCTGCCAGCTTTCTTTAAATGGCAAAAGCACAACTTCTAAGCCCTTCCTCGTGCTGGTGCTGGCTTCCGGATGGACAGGATGAACTCAACTTTGGATCAGAATCACTCCTATTCACTCACATTCTTGGGGAGAGTGTGAGAGCGTGTCTGTGTGTGGGTCCATTTCCTCCAAATTAGACAAGTTCAACATTTGTCTTAGGAAGTGAAGAACAAAGGAGGAATCAAATAGGAACTGGAATCCCAAATTGGGGGTGGGGGAGAGACTCTAACCTGCTCTTTCCTCAAAAGAGAAAGAGTGCTTTTTTTTGTGTGTGGGTTGCCTAGAAACTGAGAGGGTTTCTGCATCCGCAAAGGCTCTCCCCGGGGCAGGCGGATTATCTTTCTGCTGAGCTTGCTGAACCATTATTTATCACCTGCCAAGATTGATTACTCACCCTGGGACAATGACAGCCCTTCCTTTCCCCTGTTAATTACTGTCATCATTAATATCCATGTCACTAATTAGTATTCATTCACATTGAAACTCCTTCCTTGCTATCATAGACACTTCCCTCTCTGCCCAGCCACCCTACCCCAGAACTTCAGCACTATTGTTTGGGGGTTTCTACCCCCTTTGGCTCCAGGCTCTCAGAGTCTGGCCCCTTGGCTTTCTTCCCCACCACCACCCCCTGCCCACCAGGTTTCAGTCATTTAGAGAACCAAATGATTACAGTTTAATCTTCTTGTCTGTGCTTGTGACTGTTGTGTGTCTGGAAATGGGTATGTTACAAAAGGCCCCTTATTTTCCTCATCATACTCTTTCTTTCCCCAATGCAATGAAGACCACATGTCCGGATTTTTGTTCTCATTCTGCCACCCTGATGGTCACCACTTCTTTGGTGACTGCTATGAATATCTCCAGGCTCTGGGGAAGGTTGAGCTGCCACCCTGGGCTGCCCAGGCTGCTGTTCTCACTAGCAGGAGGGAGTCTCCACTTCCTGCCCTCCCACTCTTTAGGCTTCACAAATGAAATCATGGCTGGGGCTGGAGACATTTTCCACCTCAGTATTGGGATATTTTATTTAATTTATTCTTTTTTTGAGGCCACACACAATTGATGTCCAGGTTTTACTGAGATCTGGTTCTGTGATCACTTCTGACGTTGTTCAGAGAGGCCATATAGGGTGCCAGGGACCAAACTGAGGTTGACCATATACAAGGCAAGTGCCTTAAACCTTGTACTATCTCTAGGAAATCCACAAATCCCCCATAATGAGGTCATTTTAGGCTTCCTCTGACTAGTTCAGGAGGAAGTAGCCTCTAGGCTTGACTCATGAAGGAAACCAGAGCCCAATGTTCAGCCTCAGGACCAAGGTAGAAGAGAGATCTGCCATACATCTTAGAAACCTGCTGTGAGAACCAAGGCCCTCTGAGCCTAGGACTAAGGTGGTCCTAAGCCCCAGTAAAGCCACTGTAAAATATTTTTCCACTCTATTACTTCCCCATAAGCAAAGGTGTTAGCCCAAATGTTAAGCGCAAAATGTACCCTGCAAAAAGCAAGACACTCCCCCCCACCCACCTGTTCAGCTAAAATAAAGAAACTAGGCGGGTCCAAATGTTCCACCAGACAAGGACTCCCTGACACAAAGTTGAGTCAGCAGTCAGTTGGGGCATCTACTGCTGCAGGTATCTTGCATCTCAGCATCTCTAGTGGGGAAAAATCCTTCAGGAGAGGAAAACAGGTAACACGAGCGGCTGAATATGAAAATATGAAATAATGAAACCACACAAAATAAATTGGATGGGTTTCACATCTATTGAAGACGTGGGTCCCCATACAATTTACTTTGTGCGGTTTCATTATTTCATATTCAACCACTTGTGTTACCCATTTTCCTATTGTGAAGGATTTTTCCCCATTAGAGATGCTGAGACACAAGACGCCTGCAGCATTTGGGGCCCCACGTTGGTTGCCAGTATGTAGAAATACACATAAATTATTGAGTTCTGGATGGGGTTAGATGATAGCTAGATAAATGGAGAGGCCTTTCTCTGCTGGCCAGGGTCACAGGCCTGCAGCCCCTTCATTCTAGCCTGTGGGTTTGATGGTTCAGGACAGCCATGAGGAAATGGTCCATAGACAGTCAGGTTTCAGGCGACATCCACTTTATTTAGGCCCTGGCCAACATATGTGGTCTATAATCTTAAACCCTTTTAAACAAGCTTTCATCATCTGCACTGACAATCTACCCTAATTATGATGTAATTTTTGATGTGATTTCTATTCGAGTGGATGAAATGCTTGCATTATTGTATTAATCAATGAAATGCTTGAGTTGTTGAAGCTTGTACATAAAGCTCTATATATACTGCTTGAAGATTTAACTTGGGGTCCTTATCAAGACTCCCTTTGCTGGATGAGACTTGGACCTCGAGAAGTCAAATAAAGTCCCTTTTGCATCTTGTGCATTATCAGAGTTGGTGGTCGACTCTCAGCACCAACTCGGATGGTCAACTCATACCCTAAGACTGTGACATCAGAGAAAACCAGGTAAAACTAAGCCAAAGAAACATCAGGGAATGGATTTTTTTCTTTCTATCTGTCAACATCCAATCAACCTTTCCTCCTCTTCTAAAACAAATTCAAGGCAAAGTATTTATGGTTTATCTGAAATTATTTTTGTTACCACTCTTGGGTTCTATCTCTTAGTCAAGTTGTTCTGCCAAGGACTTAAAGACAATATAAAAACATTAGGAACACTGCAGGACAGCCACGTTTATTTCTAACAGTCCCAAATACTTGGCTGAAAGTTATTTGGAGGTTAATTTATCACCATAAACTTCAGGAATAGCTCAGGGGATGCCTGACACACGCTCTGTAGCCTGCATGAATGGCTAGTAGATTGACATATATTTTTATTTTAGGCAGTATGACTGTGTCTCTTCTGAGTGTTGAAGAACTGCATTGTAATGATATCTTTTATATAGACAGTAATTTCTTACTTACCATCATTGATAGTTCTTGGAAATGTTTATTTTAAGCAAAACAACCTGTAATAGTAGCAGTTCCTCAAATAATGTCATTTGCTCAAGTTCGGTTGGATTTTTTTCTCATTGATAATATAAGGAAACCATGAAATGAAATGACATAATTAGAACTATAAGAAGGATATTTAGATACAAATCAAAGATAGCGTAGTAGATGGCCGAACACAAATGAGTTCACAAATGAGAACACAAATGAGAAGTAGAATGCCTGTCTCAAATATAGGCAGGGGGTGGGGAAGGAGGGAGATGTGGGGCATTGGTGGTGGAAAGGTTGTACTGGTGAAGGAGGAAGGCATTCTTTTTATGACTGAAACTCAACTACAAACATGTTTGTAATCATGGTGCTTAAATAAATAATTATTCACAAATACTTAAAGATGTATTGAACATATACAACATTAAATGAAACATCATTTTAAGAAAAGTATGCATTGTAGAATGACATCTTTGCAATAGAAAATTATTTATATTTGTATTTTATAATTATATATGCAGAGAGGTATGTAGATATGGAGAAGGAAAGTTCTGAGTTCTGAAATGATAGTTAAATGTGCTTACTTTAGTTTTTCTTGGAATGGAGGCATTAATGATGGGAAATATGATTGCATATATATGGGTGGACATGGAGGCTATTATGCTGAGTGAAATGAATCAGAAGGAGAGAGACACACAGAATAGTCTCACTCATCTGTGGAATTAAAAAAAAATAAAAGAAAGTATGATAATGATACCCAGAGACAATACAGCTGAGGGCTGAAAGAACTAGCCCATGATCTGAAGCTTACCATGAAGAGTGGTGAGTGCAGTTAGATTACATAATAGCACCAACAACTACTATGACAATGATAGTGAAAGAGAGAAATAGAATGCTGTCTTAAAGACAGGCAGGGGATGGAGGAGGAGGGAAATGGGGAATATGGATGAGAGAGTTACATTGATGAAAGATGGTTGAAACCCAACTACAAACATATTTTGTAACCATGGTGCTTAAATAAAGTATTATTAAAAATGATAGGAGATTTCCATTCTCATATTTCCTTATTATTTGATGTTCATATACTATGTGAATCTTTCTTTTCTGCAGGATAGTACTTTTATTTTATTTTTGGGGGGGGCGCACCCAGCAAGGTTCAGAGGTTACTCCTAGCTCTGTGCACAGAAAAAGCTCCTGACAGACTCAGAGGACCATATGGGATGCCGGGGATCGAACCCAAGTCCATCCCGGGTTGGCTGCGTGCAAGGCAGATGCCTTACTACTGTGCTATCACTCCAGCCCCATGATATATACTTTTAAAGAGCAGAGAGATGACATTTAGCTCCGGCTACTTAGTTAGTGAGACAAGAGACAAAGGACTATAGACACATTGGAGAGGGCAAGAGTAGTGGGAATGGCCTGCCATGGACCCATTTCCACAGGCAAGGCCCATCTCCAAGAACAGGGCAGAGAGAATTGAAAAAAAAAAAGACCCCAAGATTTCTGAGGAACCAACCATGGGGAACCAACCATGGCTCTAAAAGGCTCATTGCTCTGGCCCCTGCTTGGCAAAGAGCCTCCAAGAGGACTTTGTTAAACACAATTGTTCACCTTACTCCCAGATTTGCACAGCATGCGACATCTCCCATACCCACTGCAGGTTCCTTCACCTACACCCTGGTGCACTTGTCCAATCTCCATTTCTTCATGGCTCAACTGGAGGAAATACTGCCTTCTTACAGGTTAAAGTAAGAGCATGTAGACAAAAGCCCTCTCCACAAAGGCTGGCCCATCTTGTGCTGAAATGTCCTCTTCAGTAACCTTTCTGCTAGGGCCCCTTTCTGCTAGGTATCTTTCTCTCTTTGCTTCCTCCTATGAAAACATGCAAAGCTTAGCACAGTGCCTGGTGTAGAATAATACTAATGCATATTAGTTACTGACAGAGTCCATGTTTGAAGGCAGGGTTCTGGGAGGATAGTTTTCTGGACTAAAGGACAAACAAAGCAGGGAGTGTCTGCAGACAAGTAGGCGTCGGATAGGGCCTCATAGAGGGAGGAGATGTCCTGGCAGCATTAGTGGCCTGCTGCTGCCAGCATTGCCAAATTGCTGCTGTTTCTTCCCGCCATGCAGATGACTTGCTTCCAGAGTTGGCTCCAATACAAGCTTTTCTAGTCTGCTTCTTTGGATATCCCAGGAAGTCAGGGTGGAAAGCAAAATAGGCTTCTTCACCCTAGTGTCCTTCAAATGTCATGAACTGAGCATAGTTCTGGAGGTAGGAATCCTGGTCCTTGGTTACTCCTACAGCTTGGCCCTGCATTTGTCCTCTTCTGCCTATGTAGATTACCTTCCCAGAATGCATCCTGCTTCACCCATCATAGGACCTTCGCACATATCACATTCATGGTAGTTTGTTTTCCCTTTTCCCTACTCCACCTCTCACTAGCTATAGCTGACTTCTGCACCTGCCTTTGCCCTAACTTTCTCAAGAAAACTTTCACTGTTTTCCATATCAAGTCTATGTCCTCACTTAGAGAATGGACTGCATCTCTCTGGTGCACTATTTCTATTTTGAATTAAAAATCTATAATATGGCTATGTGATTGATAGACATTCTTTCCTTGACCCCCAATCTGTATTCGTTTCTGTGAAAAGAAACCTGAGTGGCTAAATCCACAGGGATGTGTTGTCTCATGGTTCTGGTAACCAACATCTGATGTAAACAGGGTTGGTTTCTGTGAGGGATATGCAGTGAGGCAGAATTTTCCAGGCCTCTCCCTGGGTCTTGTGATTTGCAACAACCTTGGCTCTTAGACTAGTGGGAGCATCATTTTATCTCTGCCTTATTCTTTGCAGAGAAACTATTGCTCTGGGTCCAAATGGTCCTTCTACAAGGAACCAGCCATTCTGAAACAAGGTGTACCCTTAGGCCCTCACTCAAAGCAGGACACCTTCCATGACAATATAAATGATATTACATCCTGAGAATACCAAACCTCCAACTTTTGGATGACACAACATCTGAACTTTTGTAGGACACAGTTTAACCCATACTGTCCACCGAGCTTCAGCTCTGAGAGGGTTTGAGTCCAGACTAACAGCAAACACCTGATGTGAGTCTACATAGATGCTTCTGGCTCTCTGATATTAATATTCTATTGATATTGAATACTCATTCATCCACACAGTCACCATAGAATATATCCATTAATTATCTACTCATAATAGAGCATTCCTATCCAATATCCATACTCACCACAGAGCAGATCCGTCCAGTACTCACCTTCTGATTATAGAACATATCCATCCAATATCCACAAATATATCATAGAACATACCCATCCGATATCCACTCATTCATCACTGTACATTCACCTCTGTAACTGTCTCCTGATTACCAAGTATTTGTTTTCACTTATTTTTTTGTGGCCTCTGCAAACCTCAGCAGGAACTTGGCTGTTGAAGCTCTGGGGTTTTCTTTGTTCAGAGTGATTTTGTACTTCTGTAAAGTCCTATCACTTTTTGGCAAAAAGAAATCTCAAAATAAAAATCTGTTTAATATTAAGCAGGAACCAGGAATTCAGCCTGGTGGTAGAGCAAGTGTGAAGTCTGAGCTCAACCCCCAGTTGCCCAAATCAAAGGATGGAAAATGCCAGGCTTTAATTGTCATGCTGCCTCCTCTTCCTTGAGCACCACTGCTGCCAGAGGACATGAAGTGGAGGAAAGATAGCAGATCTTCGGTTCTTTCTTGTGCTAAAACAGCACCTGCTCCTATTTCTCTGCCAGTCCATGCCACTTCCTGGCTGCAGGCTAACAGCATTTGCTGCCTCTGTTCACAGTGTGTGTTTCCTTTGTAAGTCAGTCATGCCCAGTGGTGTGAGGTGGTGTGGGGAGATGCTGCTTGGTTCTATGGTGGTGTTGAGGTAGAAGCGCCCGGGACCACAAGAGCCATGCCTAGCCATGCTTGAGGGCTTGTGCAGTGCCAGGGTTTGACCTGAAGGCCTTGCAATATGCCAGCCGAGTGCCCTCTCTCCCCCTCTGAGCTAGTTCTCCAAGCCTGATTTCCCTTTTTAACTGGAAAGTTTCCAGTTCAGTCTTTTAGATTGAGACAAGCTAGAGAAGTGAAATGTAGATGCACCAAATATATGCTTTGAGCCTGGCATCAACCCAGGCTGCCATCACTGTGCTGCCTTTTTCCAAGCCAGGGTCACCTCCTTGGGCTCTTCTTCCAGGCCACACCACATCAGTTTGTAGAACTCCCTGCCTGTGACAGCTGTGACCCTTGGCGACCCGCACAGCAGGAAAGAGCCAGCTGTCTGAAACCCCAGGGGTCTCCACCCCCATCCTCCACTCCAGCCCCAACCCCACTGCTCCCCCTGCTTAGATGCAACACTGCCCCGTTCCCCGAAATTTAAAGCTTCTTTGTGCATTATGAAAAATAATAGGGAGCAGGAGACCAGGCGAGGTTATTATCAACTCATAAATCAACCAGGAAAGCTCCGAGGGCTGTGGAGAGGTGCCCGAGATGGGCTCCCCGGTTTGTTCTCTCACTGGAGTCCCCACGATTGATTCATAACCTCACAGTCCTCCTGCATCCAAATCCCCAATCTTCTATCTAATTGTCAGCCGGCGAGAACATGATTTGCAAGAGGATGCGAGCAGCGGCAGACATCGGGGTGGAGGAAAGATTAGTTTTGTCAATCAAAAGCATCCGGGGCGAGGCGGTGCACATTTGGGATTTAGCTCACAGTCAGCTTATTAAAGGGGGGGCTGGGGATGGTGCGGCAAAGCCCTGGGGGCAGCCACTGTGGGCACAGTCCGTGGCTGTCACTGACGACCGCCTGCCTTCCACTCCAGCTGAGAGCAGAGGGTGGAAAACAGGACAGAAGAGCTACAATTTTTGGAGGAGAAGTAGGTGAAGGCCCAGGCCACCTGGACTAAGAGCACTTAACAAAGAGCATTAGATGCTCTGGAGTTGCTGCCTAGGAGGTTGATTGGCAATGCCATGCTGGAAAGCAGGTGCCAGAGAAGTTGTCTAAAGGACATCTCATTTGTGAAAACCTGACTATGAATCCCGGTTTCTTTATGCTATTGTTTCTTGGGGAGCACAGGGCTCTGTGCTAAGGAATCATGTGGTGTTGTTGGAGATTGGAGTCAGGTTGACTGTGTGCAAGAGGGCGCCTTACCGGTTGTACTATCTCGCTGGCTCTGAAACGTTGTTTCTGAGCATTTTGTATTTAAAAGAATCTACGTGACTACACTCATACCTAGTCTCTGATCTACTTGATCCTCTTCTGAGGCCTATCCACTCCACCCACAGAAACAGCAGGTTTGTCAGCTAGTCGTCTGCAAGTCCTCTGACCTTGTGTCACGGCCAGACAGGCTATGAACAGGGGTTAGGTGCTGGGGGTGTTTCTGGATCACATGTCTCTCTCTCTCTCTCTCTTTTTTTTTTTTTTTTTTGGTTTTTGGCCCACACCCAGTGACGCTCAGGGGTTACTCCTGGCTATGCGCTCAGAAGTCGCTCCTGGCAGGCACGGGGGACCATATGGGAACCGGGGGATCGAACCGTGGTCCGTTCTAGGCAAGGCAGCAGGCACCTTACCTCCTGGCTCACCTCCTGTCTCTTGAATGAAATATTAATATTTTGAGGGGTACAGCTGGCTCAGAAATCACTCTTGATGGGCTTGGGGTGCCTGGGATAGAATCCAAGTCAGCTGCATGTAAAGCAAACACTCAACCTACTGTATTATATTTATCTCTTCACTTTATTATTGCAATAAGATAGTTTATGATAGTGTTAATGTGTATTCAATGCTACTCCACCATACTCAACACCAAGGTTCCAATGTCCCTCTATGACTTTCCCTGGGCCCCTTCTTGTCCGTTCTCCCTCCCTGCCTCATCCCCTGCTCCCTCTTCCCCCAACCCTACCTGATGACCCCAGCTATTATCAAAGCATAAAAGGCTGACTCCCGACTCTGCCTTCAGGAATCACTCTTGGCAGGGGTCAGGTAATCATATGGGATGCCAGGATTCCAATCTGGGTCAACTGTGTACAAGGCAATTAATTACCTTACCCTCTGTGTGATCTCTGACTCTATCTGCATATTTAAACAAAATGCAAAAGTTCATCTTTTCTTAAAGTTAAAAAGATGAACTCCAGGCATATCTGCAGTCAAAATCATCGGGGATGGGTCCTGTGGGGAGCAGGGTGCCCTTAAACATCCAAGTGAGGGAAGTTGTAATGCATCTGCATAAAAACAGTGATGCTGAGGGTTGATGGAAGAGCCCAGAGCTAGAACCTGAAGGAAAGAGGGAAGGCAGAAGCCATGACCTTCAGCAGAACACAGCACTCTCAGAGTAAGGCCTCCTAAGATTAGGGGAGCTGGGGACCGGGCAGTGGTGCTGAAGGTAAGGTGTCTGCCTTGCCTGCACTAGCCTAGGACGGACCGCAGTTAGATCCCCATATGGTGCCCCAAGCCAGGAGCAACTTCTGAGCGCATAGCCAGGAATAACCCCTGAGCATCACTGGGTGTGGCCCAAAAACCAAAAAAAAAAAAAAAAAAAAAAAAAAAGGGGG
>PVKC010020981.1:5668-18470 GCA_004027635.1 Crocidura indochinensis
GGGGTATTGTTTACTTAGTTTCTATGTTGTTTATATCTGCTCTGGTTTTTATTATTTCTTGTCTTCTGGTTGTGTTTGAGTTTCTTTGCTGCTGTTGTTCCAGCTCCTTAAGGTGTTCATTTAAACCGTTGATTTTGATTTTATCATTTTCCTCTTTCCTGACATAGGCTTGTATTGCTATGAGTTTCCCCCTAATTATTACTTTTGCTGTGTTTCACAATTTCTGACAATTTGTCTCTTCATTGCCTTTGTCTCAATGAATCTTTTTATTTCTTCCTTGAGTTCCCCTTTGATCTAGCTGTTGTTGAGCAGCATATTGTTTAATCTCCAGGTGTTGGATTTTCTCCATAGCTTCCTTTTACAGTCAATCTTGAACTCTGTTTAATAGTGTTTTGATGGGGTGCTTCTAATGATCCTTATATTTGTAACTTTGTGCAAGTTATATTTATACCTAAAGCATGATCTATTCTGTAGAAGATTCTGTGTGCACTTGAAGACAATGTGTATTCTGCTTTCTGGAAGTGGAGAACCCTATGTAAGTCCATTAGTCCTAGTTCTTCTAATTTCTCATTTGGGACTCTTCTTTCTTTGTTAGTTTTCTGTCTGGTGGATCTGTCCAGTGGTGATAGAGGAGTATTGAGATCTCCTACTACAATCACATTTCTTTTATATGTTTCTTAAGGTTTGTGAACAAATGCCTAACATATTTTATTTGCTCTGTATTTGGTGCATAAATGTTGACCAGAGTTAGTACCTATTGGTAGTAGTCCCCTGAGCAGTAAATAGTGACCTTCTTTGTCTCTGATCACTCTCTTGAGGTTAAATGCAATTTGATTTAATATAAAAATGGCACATTTTTGTTACCCATTGGCTTGAATAATTGATTTCCATTCTGTTATTATAAGCCTATACCTATCCTGTACTTGTTGTGTTTCTTACAGGCAGCAAAAATCTTTTTTTTTCTGATTCAACCCTCTACTCTGTGTCTTTTAATGGGAGAGTTTATTCCTTTGACATTTAAGGATATTATTGACATAGAGGGTTGTTGTGAAACTTTATTGAGTAGGGTGATTATTGTTACAATTGGGTGTTTGTATTTTGCAATTCATCTCTGAGTAATTCATTTAGATTCAGTTTGGTTAGTGCAAATAGTGTGAGTTCAGTTTTTGCTGAAAATGTTTTTAGTCCTCCCATATGAATGAGAGTCATGGCAGGTAGTGGACTCTAGGTTGGAAGTTTCTATCATTCAGTAATTTAAGCATGTTGTTCCACTGTCTTCTTGCTTGAATTGTTTCAAATGAGAGATCTGGTTTGATTCTTATGTTTCTTCCTTTGTGCTTGAGTATTTTTTCTCCCTCATTGCTTTAAGGAATTAATCTTTCTCTCTCTCTTTTTTTGTCATTTGGATTATAATATGTCTTGGTGTTGGTTTATTATGATCAACTTTATTAGGGGGGGTTGGAAAAGATTTCTGATATTATTTCCCTGACCACTTTTTCTTCCCCTTTTCCTATTTCCTCCCCCTCTAGTATTCCAATAACTCATAGATCATTTCTTTTGTCTTTGTTCATTGAATACCTATCATTTTCTTCCAATGATTTACCTCTTATTTCCTTATTGGCTTCTTTGACATTTTTGCCTTGTAATTTTTCTTCATGTTCTTCTCTGTGATTTTTCAACTGTGCAATTCTGCTATTATGGCTTGCTATGATTTTTTAATTTTCTTTAATTCCATTTGTATAGACTCTCATCTTCTGTAAAAGTTCTTGAGTTGCTTGATTTGTTCATCTATAAATTTCTTAAACTCATTGGCTAGTGATTCCTTGATTTATTTTTTTTTTCAGTTTTAGGGTCACACCCGGTGACGCTCAGGGGTTAGTCCTGGCTATGCGCTCAGAAGTCACTCCTGGCTTGGGGGAATCATATGGGAAACCGGGGGATTGAACCGCGGTCCGTCCTAGTCTAGCGCAGGCAAGGCAGGCACCTTACCTCCAGTGCCACCATCCGGCCCCGATTCCTTGATTTCTATTGCCATGGCTTTCATTGCTACTTTTAGGTCCTCATCTACTGAGCTCGTGCATTTTGGTGGGCTTGGAAACGTGCTAGGATTTCTCTTTATATCCCCGACTACTATTGTCTTCCTTTGTTTATCCACATTTCTTAGCATTTGGTGGCATTTGGTATTCTGTCTTAGTATGTCAGCCCTACTTTGTCACCTTTGGTGCAGAACTTGGTCCCTTCTCTGGAGTGCCACCCTAAGCACAGATAATAATGGTGATAACCGAGATTTGGCCCCACCCTCCAGTCTTATCCAACCCAATACCTGTGAGAAGGAGCAGTATGTCCTACCGCCCACAGTCCCCAAGTGCTCACAATGGTGTCCTCTGCGCTGGTAGGCTACCCTCTCATCTTCTTCCTATACCTGTGAGGAGGTACAGAATCACCCTCCACGCTACAGCCCACAAGCGCCCCAATGGTGGCCTCCGCACTGGTATTCCACCCTAACTTTTCCTTCCTATACCTGTGAGAACTGCAGAATCGCCCTTCAAGCCGCAGCCCACAAGCACCCACAAGGGCAGTCTCCACACCACACTGGTATTCCGCCCTCACTTCTCCTGTTCCTATGTAAACTCTTATAGATTGCTACTGATTCTGTAATAAAAAGTATTAAGAAGATACTTGTATTTACATTAGCAAATACTTAGATTTACATTCATAAAATCAAAATATTTACAATCATAAAAACAGAAATGTAAAACTCTTTAGTTTGAGAATAATAGAAAAGGCAAACTGTAACTGATATAAAATATCAGCTATATAAAAATAACTGATAAATATTGATTCCCCCAAATATCAAGATGTTAAAAAATAAACACTAAGGAACTGCTGTTACCGATTGGAAATAACTAAGAGAAATTATCATTAGATTTAACATGAGATCTTATTTCCTAGCCTATAATATGTAATTCTGACTAGAATTTTAGAACATAAAAACAAAAGCAGGCACAGTGGCACTAGAGGTAAGGTGTCTGCCTTGCCAGCGCTAGCCTAGGACAGACTGCTGTTTGATCCCCTGCATCCCATATGGTCCCCCAAGCCAGGGGCAACTTCTAAGTGCATAGCCAGGAGTAACCCCTGCGCGTCACCAGGTATGGGTCAAAAAACAAAAAACAAAACAAAACAAAACAAAAAAGCAATGGTGGAAATAGGGTTTATATTGAAATAAGTCCTACCTTTTTGCTAATAATATTGTAATAAAGTTTAATTGGTTTGAGAAGTTGTACTAGACTTACATAAAATGTCTACAATAGGTAAAACTGATGAAGAATTATATGGAAACTATATTATTTTTGCAAAATTTTGGTTGAATTAAGACTAATCCAAATTAAATCAAATTAGTTAAAATAAGTAGAAAATGAAGTTCTGGGTTTTGTACTAGCAGAGAATTATATTATTAATTGTGTTTATCTTAGATGAAAGCAAAGAGATCTGAATGACATTAACTTATAATTTTATAGACTTCCTCGAAGTCTGCAGTAAATGATCATCTGCCTAGTCTAAAAAGGAATTCTATCTTAGTAGTGTCTGCACTTCTTGATTCCTCACACTATCATGTAGCCTTCATGCTAGCTAAATTTCACCATTACTTCACGATTACTTCAGGTCCCATTCACTAAGGTCAAGCATCCTCATTTGTTTTCAGAAAAAAACTTAATAAAGTTATTCTTTCTTCTTTCTCATAAGAAAAACAACCTTTGAAAAAAGTCTTTAACATTTTTACCTTATATATCAAGGTTTGATTAAGACATTTGCACTTTTTTATATAATTTTTATTTTAATTATAGTGGCTTACCTATCATTCATTTTAGGTAATATTTTAGGTACATATTAACATTGAATCAGGGGACTTCCCATCACCGAATTGCCCTCCCTCCACCTCCGTTCCCATCCTGCCTCCCATATCCTCAACCTCACCCCCGGGGCTGCTAGAATGAGTGGCTTACTACTTAGTGACCTTACAACTATTTAGTCATGGTACCTCCATTATATTCCCCTCTAATTGGGAGGAGGGACTAGATAGTTCAAGTTATGTGGTTTTGTTTGAAGAAAAGTAATAAAATGGGGTAAAAATCAAATACTCCGAAAATGGGCGGAGTCCTTCTAGAGGTTCTCATCCTCAGTTTGAGAGATGAAGGGGAAAAAGAAGGTGAAACAATTCAACAGTATAAAAAGAAGTATCGAATAAAATATCCAGTGAGCACTACAGCAACAAAAATATGCACCACATAATAGCCATGGTCTTAAAATAAAAAATATGACAGAGCACAAAATAGAAGAGGAGAAGAAAGAAAAATAAATGAATAAATAAATAAATAAATAAAAATGGAGACATGTTCAATATCCACACCAAATCAAAGAAATTGACAAAAACTAGATAGATAAATTTTAAAAAAAGATTATTTTTGCTTGTTTTTCTTTTTCTTTTCTCTCCTGCATAGGCACAGTAAACATTGGGGTCATTCGAAAAGGAATTCCCTTGGCCTAAGAGATACAGGTTTTCTCCACCTTGGAGTATATTGTATATTTGCACTTTTATATACAGTTTACATATATAAAAGTGATTGCCATGGTTAGTGTAGCTAAATATAGTTCTTTAAAAAAGGGATTAGGCTTAGTTTTTCTTAAGTAACATGGACAACTATAAAAAAGAGAAGAAAATAAAATCAGAGTTTTGTTAGGAAGAGGAAAATAAATTTCAGTTTGTGACCAAAACCATCAATGTATTAGAAGAAAATTTCCAAGAGAACACTGTTGAATATATGAAACAAAGTACTTACCCTATAGAGAATAGAGAGAGAGAATAGTAATCTAACAGTAGGAAAAATAAATAGCTAGTGGTTCCAATGTGTTTCCAGCTGAGAAGAACTAGAGAATGTCAGGTTAATCTACCAATTATAGACCACTGAAAAACTCTAAATGTAGTTTCCTGACAGATCTGCCCTCAAAAATGCACAAAGCTTCTGTACCACTCATAACCATCTTTCTCTAAAATATATGCCCATAGGCTGCTCAGATCTACTTGTCAGGAAGTCATGTTTAAGTGGCTTTTGGCTTTTATTCTGTCTTAGGGATTGTCACTGACACAAACATACACACCCCTTCTTCCCAGGACTGGAATTCTAGTTCTAGAAAATTACCCATGCATTTCTCTTTTCCTCATCTTGAACAAAGTTAGGCATCTATTAAGCTTCATTCCCCTCTGGACCTTCTTCACACAATCAGCCATACAACCACCTTCCAGGCCTGATCTCATCAAGGAAGCACAGTTGGACCACAATTTTCAGAAAATCTCAACACTCTATTAATGAATGCAGGTTCACATTTTATGCTTAATGTGCTAATATTATTTCATATTAAGTTCCTTAGAGGCTGTGGAGGAATGAATTCCCACATAATAAACTGCCAAAATGTGCTGAACAATGATACAAATGTCACATCGCTTCTTCCTCCCACGAACTCCTGCTTAGTGGTCTCCTGAGGATAATAGCGATAAAGCAAAGTTAAGGAGAAAGTTGGGGAGAATTCAGCAGATGTTGAGGCTATAGGAGCCAGGGAATGGTCTCTCCTACCGAATAGCCTTCAAACAGCAATAAAATAAACCTTGTTATTTTAGCAGAAGGAATTGGCCTGAGTTACTGCCCTGCAGGCACTTGGAATTAGAATATGCATCAGTCTATTCTGTGGCCTTGATGGCAGCTCAAACTCAATTTGTGAGAGCAGAGGTGAGAAGAGACTGAAAAACCATAATATTCAGCAAATCCCTACCTCTCTGTACTCCCTCTCTGCACTTGGTACCCTTCAGACAAAACCTGGTTCTTGGTGAAGTTGTTTTAACTAAAGAATCAAATTCTTGAGCCCTGCCAGGTGTGATCCAAAAAGCAAAAAAAGAATCAAATACTTGGACTCACAAAGATAAATCATCTATCTCTATGTAGACTAAAGTCTTGGTTCTCTGATCCTCTAACCAGAGTTCTAATGATCTGCTCCACCCTAGAATGGGTGGTGGCTGAAAACTTGATGCCCCAGGTCATATATTCCTATTACTACCAGTTGTGCTCGTGTAAATATTAATAAAGGTCCATTTCATTCTGAATAGTATGTTGTTTTCAACATCAATAACACAAAATGTAGCATAAGATCATTTAATAATACTATCAGATTGAGAAAGAGGCTAATGGAAGTCTGCTGTAAAGGTTTTAGCATCCCTGTAAAGCATTTCTGAAGCCCAGATGCAACCCCTCCCTGACTTGTAACAGAATAGGTGACCAACTTCAACAACGTATTCACAGCCAAACAGCTCTAGACCAATTTTTCACTGGAAAACATAGCTAGAACCATTTGACCTCCTTTCTTCAGCCAAACTGAAAGAGACTTAAGAGTAGCTTCATTGTTCCTTTTTTTGTACAGTTTCATTGATTCCTTCTTTTGAAGGAAAGAAAATAAATGATTTATATAAGCAATTTTTGTACTCCCCTCTCATCCTTAAGGTATCATGTATTTATTTTCTCTTTTTAAAGAGAAAATAATGATTTTTGGGGGGTGATGACACCCCAATACATTCAGGGGTTACTCCTGGCTCTGCAACCAGAAATTGCTGCTGGCTCAAGGGACCATATGGGACTCTGGAGATCAAACCCAGGTTCGTCCTCTGTCAGCCACATGGAAGGCAAACACCCTACCACTTTGCTATTGCTCTGGTTCCAACATTTTCTCTTTTTAAAAGTAATGTAGATATTAGTAAACATTTGGAGAATACAGAAAATTAGAAAACACACAAATGCTTTGTCTCAAAACACAGCAGAAAGGGTTTTTTAATCAAAATTCTATTCGTTTAGAATCACATTTCTTATTTATTTGCTATTTCTGAATATTATTTTGACTTTTATACACAAATCTTAAATTTTACACATTCAGAAGATCTTCAAAGGTTTTTTTCTAAAAGCCCTGGGCTACAGAGAGATTAGGAACCTATATCTCAGCTGGATCTTCATCAATTATACATGGTATAGACTTTCTTATACATGGTATAGTCTATTCATGGTATAGACTTTCTTATGAATTTGTACTCACTTTATTTTGAAAACACTTCTCTCCAACTAGACTCACACCTTTCCAGAAAATAAGATCTTGTCTCATATATCTTCTTATCCTTAGACTCTTGTCTTTGCATAATAAAAATTTAAGAGCTCCTTTTCATTTGAAAGGCAGTTTACGGCAATGAAATTCAAGGTGAGGATGCTACTATTAAATGGATTTCTAAGTGATTATTTAGTCTTTGCACATACCCTGCTTTCACTTTGTTAGATTATTAGCCTTGATCACATTTCTTAAAGGACTTTTAGATCCTGTAAATAATACCTGTGTCCCCTCATAGAAAATTACATTTAGGCCTAGAGCTTCTCAGATATAGAAAGATGTTGACAAATGGCTGCAAATTCAAGAGTTGCTGGATTGATTAAGGAGATGCAGGTCTTGATTTATGAGCAAACATTAAAGGAACTAAATATGTATAGCTGAGCTCCACGGTGATTCCAAGTGGGCCCCTGGGATCTGAAAACTGTATATTAGTAGCCAGAGGACGAAAACAGCATTGCAAGAAGTGCTTAAATTAGGAAAAAGGGCTTTTGGTGACACCCACCAGGGATTTTAATTGCTAGGGGAAAAATGTTCCTATATATGAATTCAGTGCTTCTCACACTTCCATGTGCACACATATCACTTACAGATCTTGTTAAAATGAAGATTTGTATTCAATGGGTTTAAAGTAGGCCTGAAATCCCTTACTTCTTACAATTTTTCTTGGGGCCCAAATATAAATTAATTTTCTTTCAAAAGTCTATAATTCTATTTAATTGCAGAGTATAGTAATCTTCAAAAATGGGATAGACTAAAAAAAGTTTCCTGAAAGCCACAGAAGAAAGTTGAAACAAAAGTCACACATGCAGAATACAATACACATTCCTTTGGCCTGGTGTTCATCTGGTGTTCTTGACACCCATACAACTGTGATTAACTCTCCAGGTTCATTGTTTCTCATATGTTTCTCTCACTACTTCTGGCATTTGGTGGTATAGGAGGATATATGATATATATTATATACAGAAATTATGATGGCAATTAAATGTAACATGACTAAAAATTATGATGGCAACGATCAGGAAACTTATTTTTCTTTCAAAGAGCCCCCTCACATTTTGATTAGTGACTGGTATTTTAGTCATATAATGCTATATTTCCTTAGATTAAAATCAGTTTACCCCTTCTACTAGAAACATTACAGTGCTTTAATGTAAATGGGTTTACTGGTCACTCTTTTCTGGTACATTTTAGTGGAGACCAATAAGACACCATAAGGACTCTATGTACTATGGGGTATACAAAGAAGGAAAATGAAAGGATCATCAACTTATCTCATGCCTTGAATAAGATAAAATTATTAATGCCAGAATTACTTATATACTTGATGCTTAAATCCAGATTTCCATGTTTTCAGGCCAGCTTTTTTTCTCTAAACCAAAACTTCCTTCTCAGCTTTCCTGGAAATCTGCACATTGTAGATCTTCATCTGTTTTAGCTAATAAGCCTAACTAAGCGGCTTCCCTGAGCTCTTAGAATAAGCCACTGATGCACATTTTTTTCTCAACCAAAAATATGCTTAATCAGATAACTTAAAGATAATGTTTCCCTAATCAGATATAACTCCTAACAGGTGAGTTTCACTTTATTATAACCAAAGCAATTAGGGTGAAAATTGGGAAGATAGGCCCAGCTGCTGCCTATCAGACAGTCCAAAGAGACTGAATAAATACTAAACAAATAACCAAGAGATGAATCATATTTACTTGGAATATCTCATTGTTTAAGTGAACATATGAGGATGTATCTTACTAGTCTTCCCCACCCCCTCATATATTTCATATATTTTTACATTAGATATCCTATGTAATGACATCTCTGGACATAGCTTTTATAAGTCACATAGTTCTTATAAGTGTATTTTAATTTGATTACCATAGAAGTCTTGTGAAAATTTCCCTTATTTTAGGCTGAAGAAACTGACTCACAAAAAATATAATGCCACAGAAACAGCATATTTAATTTGGAATTTAGACTATGGCCTTTTGACTTCAAATGATGTGTTATTTTATCAATAATATCCTTCCTTGGTCAATTCACTTCTTTTGGATAAGGCAAATTCAAAGCCTGTTTCTTAGCGAGTGATAAAATATCGATTTTGTGTTTTCTTGTGTGATTACTTCATCTGTTTTTTCCAGTTTGCCTCCCACCTAGTGAAAGTGCATTTACTAGCAAATTATGGTAGAGTCTCAATTAACTTGAACTGAAACAATAAAACAACTATGTTCTTCATGCTGGTGGGTAAAGAGAAAGAAACAGAAGGCATGAGCACTAAATGGAGAAATTTTGCTTTAAAAATCTAGTGCAAACCCTCAAGTCATTATGGATTCAGTGTGAATTCATTTTCCGTCTCTATCTTTAGTACAAAACACTGAGATACATGGTCATTAAGATGTCGCCAAGTCTCTTTAAGATCCCTAGTCTACAGAGACAAAATCAATTATGTTCAATAGGCTCTCCTAACTGAGCCATAAAGCAAAAGCAGACACAAAGGCAATAGACAAGAAGAAAAGTTTGACAAAAAACTGTTCTACTGACTTAGACTCTTGATTCCTATGAACTCTAATGATGAGCCCCCTTGTAGCCCCCTCACATCCAGGTTAACTTAAACTTTACAGTCATGTCTTCTTTGTTTTGTTTGTTTTGTTTTGTTGCTTGTTTGTCTTTGGGTCATACCTGGCAGCGATTAGGGGTTACTCCTGGCTCTCTGCTCAGAAATCACTCCTGGCAGTCTGGAGGACCATATGGGACACCGGGATATGAACCACTGACCTTCTGCATGTGAGGCAAACCCCTTACCTTCATGCTCTTTCTCCGGCCCCCATGTCTTTTTTTCTAAATTGGATACCAGAATTGGATACATCACTTCCTACTTGAAGATGAATATTGGAACTACAAACCCTAATCAATGTGTAAGAACCATCTCTAATTTTACTGAACTCTATATAAATAATATCATTCAACCATTCCTGTGATCACAAATCATCAGTGGTACTGGCATATGGGAGCATTGTTCTTTCTCCATGTATTATAGATAGATAGACATAAACATATTTATGCATCCATAATTTATATGGACACATATATTCATATTTTGAAGAAGTAGTGATAATTAGCAAAAAAGACTTTCACCCCTATTTAGATTCTTCTGTGAACAAAAACATGCAAAATATCATCAACATATTAGTAGGAGAAAAAGAGCAAATTTAATTACAGGCATACGGAGAATTTACATGGCTACAAATTTTAAAATAGAATGTTACAAACTGAGGGTTTGTATCATGAGCTAAGAAATGGGATAAAGAGCTGGCATTTCAAGGAGAGGAAAGCAAATATAATGTGATTATAAGGGAATGGCTTTATATGATATATCCTCTAGATGTGCCTCTTGCCTTAACATATATTTGTGTGCCTTTAGATATAAGGGTTATTCCTGGAGATGACCCTATAAATCTTGGTAGGTTTCATTCTTTCAGGTACTGTTTACTGACCATTTTTCTGAATCCCACATGCTACAGTGGCACATAGTACAAAAACCTTGCTCAACTTGGAAAAAAGCTGAAGTTTGAATACATTTTTTATGATGGCCAATCATACAAAATGATTATGACATCTTAGTTATTCTTCCTTATCATGAAATATTTATAAACTATAAATTCTTCATGCATAGAAAATAAGAAAAATAAAGTTAGGTAATAGTGAAGATATGTATACTCCACTAAGTGGAGAACACTTGAGAAAAGATTAATGAGAAGACCAGGAACAGATAATAAGATAGGAAAACAGGATTCCGGGAGATAGCATGGAGGTAAGGCGTTTGCCTTTCATGCAAAAGGTCATCGGTTCGAATCCTGGTGCCCCATATGGTCCCCCATGCCTGCTAGGAGCAATTTCTGAGCATGGAGCCAGGAGTAACCCCTGAGCACTGCCGGGTGTGACCCAAAAACCAAAAGGAAAAAAAAAAAGATAGGAAAACAAAGATGTTAAAACCGAGGGTATAAATGAGAATCATAAGGGCCAGAGAGATAGCAGAGCAATAGCGCACTTGCCTTGCACGCAGCCGACCCAAGACAGACCTGGGTTTGATTCCCAGCATCCTATATGGTCCCCTGAATCTGCCAGGAGTGACTTCTGAGCACAGAGTCAGGAGTAACCCCTGAGCACTGCTGGGTGTGCCCCCCCCAAAAAAAAAACAAAAGAAAGAAAGAAAGAAAAGTCCAGGTTAAGCTCTTTCTGTTAACTTAATTGTTTTGAAATAGCTTTGTAAATAATTTTCATGTAAAAATTTATTTTTAAATTTGACACAAATTTCAAACAATAAATAGAGGAGGAATTGATATAATGTTTGTAAAAATAAAGTATTAAGCATTTGTCTTAAATTGACTGTTACTTTGAAAATAATATTAATATTTTAGTGGCAGATCTTTAAGCGAATACTTAATGAGTCCAAAATAAAGTTTATAGTAGATATGTATTTTCTTCCTTTTAAGTAAGCATAGTAGAAGATACTACCTTAGATGCCATAATATTAGATCCTCTCAATTATTGTCAGATAGAATCCATTATTATCTTAAATCAAAAGTATCTTTAAAATAGCAGAATATTTCAAGCAGCATGTGTCAAAATCAATGATTTAAGATGAATAATTTTCCCTCTATAAAATGGTTACCAGATTATATTCATTCTTTGAAACTTGGTCTGTTCAGTCAATCTGATTCTATACCCAGCTTTATACCAAAATTACTATTATTTCAGTTTCCTTATAATTGCTAGAAAAGGAGGAGATTTAGGATTTTACTACACTTATAAAAGCTTTTCAAAAACTCTTATTCCAACAATATTCCTTTCTGAGGATTTTTAATTATCTTCTAGACTAATTTTAATAAACTAGCAATACACAGATGAGAAATAAAATCCACATAAGAGGTGATTAAAATATAATAGAACATTATTCATTTTCACAAGTATCCTGAATTCCCATGGCAAATTACCAAATTTTACAGTATTAAGCTAAAGAAATGGAGATGAAGTGAGTATAAAAATTGCATTGGTGATGAAAGTTATACATATGCATAATACCCCAAAGACAGAAAATTACTGCAGTTATACTCGTTGGTCAGTGGGCATTTGTCTAACGTGTACTTAGGTTCTATGAAAACCCAACTCATTAGCCGAATGTTATCTGGTGAGGAGAATTTAAAGATGAGAAGGTTGCAAAGGGATTTGTTTCCAAGCTATATGACTGATGTCTTTTCTTTAAGAAATTTTGAATAAATTATGCTCACTAAATTGGGACTTGGGCCTTCAAAAGATATCCCCAGGCATATCGGGAAGCTAGTGTGGATTCTACTTAGTTCCTGTGTTTAGAATTAGTTACCTCAGATGCTTTTAGAAAATGGTGGCCTTGCCGCGCGGGGGCGGTTTAGGTTTATAACAATATATGTTAAAATATATCATATCCTTAAGTTATGTACTGTGCATGTAGAATGTCCATCTGGTATTCTGCCCTCTCGCACACCCTTGTAAAGCTCATTTTCATTTTCCAACTCTTATCACCCCCTACCTTTAGTACCCACCTTTTACCTGTTTTAATTTCTGTTCTGCA
>PVKC010020982.1:0-18368 GCA_004027635.1 Crocidura indochinensis
CCATCTTGCTGAGAGTTTTGATTAAAAATGGGTGTTGAACCTTATCAAATGCTTTCTCTACGTCTATTGATATGATCATCTGATTTTTATTTTTCTTGTTGTTGATGCTGTGTATGATGTTGATAGATTTGTGGATGTTAAACCATCCTTGCATTCCTGGAATGAAACCTACTTGATCATGGTGTATGATCTTCTTGATGATGCATTGGATCCTATTTGCCAGGATTTTGTTGAAGATCTTTGCATCAGCGTTCATCAGGGATATTGGTCTGTAATTTTCTTTTTTTGACAGCATCTCTGTCCAGTTTTGGTATCAAGATTATGTTGGCTTCATAAAAGCTGTGTGGGAGTATTCCCGTTTTTTTCAATTATCGAACAACCTTGTCTAGGATTGGTATTAGCTCCTCTTGAAAGATTTGAAAAAATTCATTAGGAAATCCATCTGGGCCTGGACTTTTCTTTTTGGGCAGATGTTTGATTACAATTTCAATTTCCTCAGTGGTGATGGTGGCATCTTTTAGATGCTGTCTTCTTATAGATTGTCAAAATTATATTAAATATATGCTTATCCTTCTCTGGGTGTTATCATGTTTAGCATTGTACTTTCTTCTCGTCTTACCTATTACTTAATTGTTAAAAAATGTCTAATGTTGCTCCTTTTAACTTTTCGAAGTCCAAAGTTTTGTCTTCTGATATACGTACGGCCACTCCAGATTTTAAGGGAGTTGTTTGCTTGGATTATTTTACTCCAACCTTTGATTTTGAGTCTATGTTTGTTCTATTAAGAGGTGTTACTTGTATGCAGTAGAATGTTGGATTCAGTATTTTGATCCAATTTGCACTATGTGTCTCTTAACTGGTGAATTTCCTGCCATTAAGAGAGAGAGAATTGTCATAGGATATAGTGCCATCTTTTTGTAGAAGTTTGGTGTGTCTGTTGGTCAGTCTTGTCTTAAAGTTGACCTTTCAGTATTTATTTTAAGGCTTGTTTTGAGTCCATAAAATTTCTGAGCTGTTGTTTATCCATAAAGCCATACACACTTCCGTCAAAACTGAAAGTGAGTCTGGCTTGTGCAGTATTCTAGGTAAAGCATTCATTTCATTGAGTTTTGTCATTTTACCCACCAGTCCCTTCTGGCCTTGAGAGTTTCTTGTGACAGGTCTGTTGTAAATCTTTAGCATGCTCATTTGAATGTAGTTTCCTTTTTAATCTTTCTGCTTATATAATTCTATCCTTACTTGTGGGATTCATCATCATTATTAGGAATGTCTTGTGGTAATTTTATTCAGGGTTCTTTTAGCTCTTTGGGCATGGAGACTTTGGTTACATGGATCCAAACTTTGGGAGTTTCTCTGCAATGTTGTTGAAGCTTGTTGGTTCTTTCTGGGGATTTTCTTTCTGGGTCTCTTTGATTCCAACGATCCTTTTCTTGATTTTGTTGAGTTTATCAAAGGCTTCTATTTTCGCCCGTTCATATTTTTGAGTAATTCTCCATTGTGTGATCATTTTTATGTCTCTTTTACAATCCCTTCTGTTGTCTGGATTTTTCTATGTATCTTTTCTGCCAGCTCATTGATTCTATCTTCAGCTGCTTTTACTTTGTTGGAGAGGCTTTCCATTGAGATTTTCAGACCTGTTATTTCAATTTGGAGTTTTCTGATTTCTATCTTAATATTTTCTTGAATTTTATTTTTGGTCCATTTGATTCAATCTATGCCTTCTTTGAGTTTTATGTATATCCTTTATATTTCTTTCTTAAACTCCTTATCTGAAAGTCTACCTAGATGGATGGCACGTTTCAAGTCTTTAGAGCGGCTATCTTTATTCTCTATGCTTGGTGTTGGCCTGCTTTGTTTCCCCATTTATTACATTCTCAATTTAGTTTCTTCCATGTATTATAGTGGGGTTCATTGGCTAGAAGATGCATGTATCTGTGAAGCAAAGTAATGTGGCAGAGCTCTTTTGGCTCCACACTTCATTGGCTGGAATAGCTCACCTCTGAAGAAGTGCCCTCAGAGAATGAGCTCTGAAGGGAGAATCAAAGTCAAGGACAATCAACAGCAGAGAAGGTAGAGTTCACAATGTTTGACATTTGCCAGAACTCTCAGAAGCAATCAGTTCTGCCCTGTATGAGGACAGCTCACCCCTGAAGAAGTGACCTTAGAGAATGATCTGGACAGAGAGGGTCAAAGTCCAGGACACAAAACAGTCGAGAAGGCAAGTTCACAATTTCTTCCATGTGTCAGAGCAAACAGCAGCAGTCAGTTCTGCCTATTGTGTGTGGTAACAGTTTACCTCTGAAGAAGTGCCCTCAGGGTCTGATCTGGAAGGGAGGATCAATGTTCAGGACACAAAACAGCAGAAAATGCAGATTTCAGAGTCTGTTGTGTGTCAGAGCACACAGGAGAGATCAGCTCCAAACTTTGTGGGCTGGGACAGCTCTCCTTTGAACAATTGCCCTCTGAGAATGTTCTGGGCACTCAATATAAAAGTCATGGACACAGCACTGCAGGGAAGGAGGAGTTCATCACGGCTAATTTTAAAGGCTGTTTTTTTTTCTCAGCGGCTTCTCAGTGTACTGCTTTTCAGTAAACAGCGGGACCATTTACCGTATTTTCCGGTGTATAAGACGACTTTTGAAACAAAAAAAGTCAACCAAAATCGGGGGTCATCTTATACGTTGAGTATATCCTGAAAAATGTTTCAATATGCCACTAAACGAAACAAAAAAAAATAAGGCCGCAGAGTTTCCAAATCTCTTTCTTGGCGGCTCCCAAATAGTACTCAGGAGATCTGGGGGTCACTTCTGGCAAAACCCAGCTAACCCTGTTGGTGGTTCAGTGCTAGGGTCCGAGGATGGGGTGTTGTTTGGTTCATGTAGTGGGGGAGATTAACTGACACCACCAAGAAATTGCCAGAAAAGGTGCCTATGATAAGGGACCAATCACTGCAAGGCTGCTCGGACCACCTTTCTAACTCAGCCAATCCAAGTAGGCTTTTTATGCATGCAAATTTGGCAATGTTTTGGACCTGAATCTATACTGTAAAAACAATGCTCAGATTGGCCAGAGTCAGAGAGGAAGTCTATTACAGTATACCCTTTGAAACTTTGCTTGTTGTGATTTGCTCACTGTGGTACATACAGATGCAGCACAGGAACGGTCTGTCTGATATAGCGAAGATAGGCCTAAACCTATGTTTTAACTGCAAAATTAGGGATTCATCTTATAAGTCCATTGTCTTATATGCAGGAAAATACGGTACCCACTTTTTAATTTTCTTATTTGTGTTATTAAGTTATTTAATTAGGCCCCTTCTTTCCTTTCGATGTGTGCTTGCAAAGCTATTAATTTTTCTCTTATTGGGGTGGAGGGGAAATTTTTTCTCTTATTATTGATTTTTCTGTGTCCCACAAATTCTGGTAATTTGTGTATTCATTCATATTTGTTTCCAGGAATCTTTTGATTTCCTCTTTGATTTCATCTATGACCTGCTGATTGTTCAGTAATGAACTGTTCAATTTCCAGGTTTCAAGTTTTTCCTCTGTATTTCTTTGTAGTTCACTTCTAGTTTTAGTGCATTTTGATCTGAGAAGGTATTTTGCATATTTCTATCCTCTTGATTTTAGGGAGTTATGTTTTATGCGCCAGTATGTGGTCTATTTTGAAAATGTACACTGAAGAAGAATGTAAATATAGTTTTATGGAGGTGGCTCTCTCTCTCTCTCTCTCTCTCTCTATATATATATATATATATATATATATATATATATATATCAAATAGTCTAATTTCTTCCATTATTCCTCTTAGAGCTAGGATATTATTATTAGGTTTAATATTGATTGATCTAACCAGGGGTGACATGGTGATGTTGCAATCTCCCATTACTATTGTGTTGCTATCAATGTCTTCTTACAGATTTTTAATATTTTTTATATATTTTGGTCCCTTATTAGGTGCATATATGTTTAAGAATGTGATACCTTCCTGTTTTATATATACCTTAATTATTAAGAAATGTCCTGGGGCCCGGGATATAGCATGGAGGTAAGGCGTTTGCCTTTCATGCAAAAGGTCATCGGTTCGAATCCCGGTGCCCCATATGGTCCCCCGTGCCTGCTAGGAGCAATTTCTGAGCATGGAGCCAGAAGTAACCCCTGAGCGCTGCCGGGTGTGCTCCAAAAAACAAACAAAAAAAAAGAAATGTCCATATTTGTTTTTGGGCAACACACTTACAAAATTTTAAGTCTAAAATTATATCATCTGATATTAATATGCCACTCCAACTTTTTGTTTTGTTTTTGTTTTAGGGGCCACACCTGGTGACACTCAGGGGTTACTCCTGGCTAGGGCCTCAGAAATCGCTCCTGGCTCGGAGGACCAAATGGGATGCCACGATGGATCTCAGGTCTGTCCTGGATCAGTTGTGTGCAAGGCAACTGCCCTACTACTGTGCTATCATTCTAGCTGCCCACTCCAGCTTTTTTTAGAAGTGTTTGCTTGGAATATTATCTTACAACATTTGATTTTGAGTATATAATTGTTCTGACTATTCAGATGTGTTTCTTATTGTTAGCAGAATGTTAGATTCAGCTTTTTGATTCATTTTTGTACTTTGCGTATCTCTTTTTTTTGTTGCTGTTTTTGAACCACACCGGGTGATGCTCAGGGGTTTCTACTGGCTATGTACTCAGAAATCACTCCTGGGTTGGGGGACCAAATGGGACACTGGGGATTGAACTGAGATCTGCCCTGGGTCAGCCACATGCAAGGCAAAAGCCCTACCACTGCACTATCGCTCCAGACCCCACTTTGTATCTCTGAACTGATGCATATAGTCTATTGAAATTGAGAGAGATAATTAAAATGGGATTTAGTGTCATCATTTGTACATATTTGGTGTGTCTCTTGATCAGTCTTGTCTTAAAGAAGACCTTCCAGTTTCTCTTGTAAGACTGGTTTTTAGTCTGTAAAGTTTCTGAGATTTGTTTATCCGTGAAGCTATGTATACTTCCATTAAACCTGAAAGTAAGTCTGGCTGGGTGCAGTATTTTAGAAGAAGCACTCATTTCATTGAGTTTTGTCACTATATCCCACCAGTGCCTATGGCATTGAGGGTTTCTTTTGACAGGTGTGCTCTAAATTCTAAGGATGCTCATTTGAATGTCATTTGTCTTTTTGAATTTGTTGCTTTCAGTTTTCTATCCCTATGTTTGGGATTCGTCATTGTGACTAGAATGTGTCTTAAGGTGATTTGGGGGGATATGTTTTTAAATGGCACTCTTTGAGCATGCAGGTTTTTGTTGCATTCACTCTTTAGCTCCTGGAGTTTCTTCAATGATTTTCTTGACTGTGGTTACTTCCTGGGAGATTTTATTCCTGAGTCTCTGGGATTCCAATAATTTTAATATGATTTTTATTTTAACCATAGTGGCCTACATATCACTGACAATAATATTTTAGATACATATTAACCTAAAATCAGGGGATTCCAATTACTGAATTGTCCTCCCTCCAACTCCATTCCCATCCTACGTCCCATATCCTCCTCCCTCACCCCCGGGGCTGCCAGAATAAGTGGTCACCTCTGTGCCTAGCTAACTACTTAGTGGTCCTACACCTGTTTGGTCTTGGTACCTCCTTTATTTCCCGCTCTAGTTGGGAGGCAGGACTAGATAATTCAAGTTATGTGGTTTTGTTTGAAGAACAGAAAAGTGATAAACTAGGGAAAAAAATGAAATACGCCAAAAATGGGCAGAGTCCTTCTGGAAGCTCTTATCATAATTTTTATGTCATTTATGTTGAATTTATAAAAAAATCTATTTTTTCTGTTCACATTTTTAAGAATTTATTGTCTAATTGTTGTCTTACTATAATTAATGAATCCTAGGGTTGATTTGTGGATGATGAGGCCTTTCTGAGCTCGACCCAGCTCCCGCAGCCCCTACGATCCCGCAGGTCTGAAGGTTCCAGGGTGAGGGTGGAGAGATTCACAAAGCAGTCAGAGGAAGTTCCAGGAGTCAGAGACAGCTTTATTTCACAGTCACTACCGCCATGTACACCTCCTCACATGACCTCTATACTAAGCATTTTCCTAGCAGGTACTTCTCTACTCCTTCCGGCTCTCTTGGCCTCTTTATCCTTTTAAGTTGCTTTTTCCAGGCTTTCTAACTGGCTTCCAGGCTGACTAACTCCCTTTGGTGATGCTACTGCTGCTGCTTCTTTGATGATGCTCAATTGCCAGTGCTGAATCTGATGCTAAATTGGTGATACTGAATATGGTGCTGAATCTCTGATGATGATGCCTCTCATAAACTTCTCTGACTTTCCTTCTTATCCCCTTCTTTCTCCCCCATGCAGACTCCTCTACCAGCCATTCCAAGTGTGGGCAGTTCTGATCATTCAGGTGGGATAAATAAGAAGTTGGGGAAGGGAATATCCACATCTGATCATTTTTTGATCATTTGTTTTAAGAATTTTTTCTAATATCTTTTGTTGTATGGGGTTGTTATGCATCTCATCTTCCAGCTCACTGATTGAGTCCTCAGGTGCTGTTACTGTATTGGAGAGGCTTTCCAATGAGTTTTTCGTTTTGCCTGACACATTTTCAGTCCTGTTTTAGTTTGGAGTTTTTTGATTTCTATTTTCATATCCTCTTGATTCTTATTTGTGTTTTGTTCAGCTCTATCTATGCTTTCTTTGTGTTCTTTGAACATCCTCCATATTTATTCTTTCTCTGAGAGGTTATCTAGGTGTTTGGCACTTTCCAGGTCATCAGAGCTGCCATCTTCATTCTCTATTCCTGTGGTTGGACTATGTTGTTTCCCCATTCTTGCCCCTGTAGTGTGGTGTTTTCTGCATGCTGTGCTAGGGTCCATTGATTAGAAGATGTGTGTGGCTATGGAGAGGTCAGGCTCCTCTGGCTTCACACTTCTTGTGAGTCCCAGCTCATTTCTTATTGCATAGCTTCATCAGATGCTTCTGGATGATGTTGGTCCCAAAACCCATTTCAGTGTGTCAGGACAGCAGCAGCTACTTCTATGGTTTTCGGTGGTGATCAGGCTCAACCCTCAATTTGATATTTTCTATGCCTTTTCCTGGTATTTCTTAGTTATAAGGAATTCAAATGAATTGAATTTGCAATATTGTATGCTGAAGTGAAATCTATTTTTGGAGTTATTTTCACTTGTACTAACATTATGGATAGATTGAAATAAAAGTAGATTTCTCATTTATAATATCCATAATAATTCTGAGTATCTAGATGCTATTGTACTTTCTGTTGGAACTATTAACTCACTCTTTAAACATTTAACTAAATACAATAGGCTAAACTGGGCATGTATTTTTTAGCCATACCCAGTAGTGCTTAGGAGTTATTCTTGACTATGCATTCAGGAATCATTCCTGACCAAATGGGATACTAAAGATAGAACCTGGGGGAGACACTTGAAAGGCCACTACCTTACCTGCTGTACTATCACTCTAGCCCGAATCTGGGCATATATTATTCTAATAATGTCTGAGGGATATTAAGCTCAATTATAAAAAAGTTCATTGCTTTTGCATGCATAACTTCTGTTATTATTCTATTGACCCAAACAGGCTATACTCTCTAGTTTCTAATCCCAGTGTGAGGAATTAATCCTCTAAATTCTAGAGGGAGAATCTATAATTTCACATGATAAATAACCTAGAATTGAGGAAGAAAATAATTAGAGTACTCTATATTTAAATGTGACATATAATTTCCACTTTTAAAGTATGTATTTGTAGGGGCCAGAACGATAGCACAATGGATAGGGCATTTGCTTTGTACATGGCCTAACCAGGTTTGATCCCATAATCACAAATGTCCCCTGAGCCTTCCATGAATGATTTCTGAGCACAGAGCCAGGAGTAACCCCTGCCTGCTGCAGGTATGACCATTAAAAGAAAATATTTATACATACAAATTATAAACATGTATCAACCATCTTGCTTAATCTTTAGTCATTCTTTATGTAAAAATGTCATTTTTTCTTAACAAAGCATACAACTACAAGAGGAATCCATTTGATAACGGTGGAAAGCAAATCCAGACAAACTACTCAGAAACTCAGTCAACTTCTGTGAATAAGAGCTACTTCTGTCCCTAATACAATGCATATTGTCTCTCTTTCTTTCTGTCTCTCTAGTTTTCTCTGTCACTGACACTCAGGGAGAGGAGGACAGCTTATTAAAATTTTATTGCATAAGTATTTTGCATTTAACCATATTCAAGTAATTAAATAAATTCCTGGGATAAGATACATTTTTGTTTGTTTGGGGGTCACATCTGGTGATGCTCAAAGGTTACTCCTGGCTATGTGCTCAGAACCGCTCCCAGCTTGGGTGACCATATAGGACACTGAAGGATTGAGCCACGGTCCCTCCTAGGTCAGCGATGTACAAGGCAAATGTCCTACCATTGTGCCACCACTCCAGGCCCATGGGATAAGATACTTTTAAATAGTTACTTTGAATTATATAAGTTACATGGATAGTCCTTCCTTATTTTTTTTTTATCAAAAGTTATATAGAAAAAATTCAAGCTGTTTTAAATATGCATTGGGAAAATGGTTTTGAATAATCATTAGCATAGAGGTAAAAAACGCCCACACACTCTACAGGGCATATCTTTCCTTCAGTTCTATGTACTGAAGAGATAGATTAGTTAATATCTCTACCAAAATCTTAATCCAACTTTGTTTGGGTAACTAAGTCATACTAATGTCACCAATATGACACTTCCGGTTTGTCAGGGCTCAGATAAATCATCAAGCTACACACAGATATGAGTATCATATTGAATTCTTGGCACATTGTGAGCTCTTACTTCCCTCCTCAGTCCAATCACAGAAGATGTAGCTTACTTATATAATTTCTCCTTTTCAGCTCTGACACTTCATTGTTGTCTGTCTTGGCTCTCAGTGAATTCCTTCTGAATGCTAGCGCCCCTTTACTTACTTAGTTCATCACTAACATTTCTTGGAGCAGTGAAGACTTTTTTCCTGAAAATAACCTCATTTTTTATTCTACCTCAAAACATATGTTTATAAAGTTTCACATTCAATACCAAGACATTGTCTACTAATTAACATACTGACTTTATTACCATACCATTCTGAATCCCACTTGAATCTCCCAATTCTGACTGAAATTCTTATCCTAACATAATCCTCTCATACTGGTTTACTTAGATTTCTGGACTTTAGTAGAAAAAATTCTACATTAGTTCCATAGCTCATGTAATGAATGATTATTGAACACCTAAAATGGGACAGGCATCATTTAGGATACTAAAGATTCAGTACTAAAAAACTGCAAGGTATTCTCTTATAGGCCTCAAAATTCTAATAGAGAGATGCTGCACTATATATACATATATATGTAATATATAAATACTGGAATATGATGTAAAAACTAAAATAAAAAATAAAAAGGAAAGCATGAATAGTTAGGTGAGTAGGTTATATTTTTATAGGAGACATGAAAGTTCTTATAAGATTTGTGCAGACATTGTATAGATAAACACATATTTTCTGTACCCTAACTTATAAAATTTATACTTTTATGCATTTACTAATATGTAAGTTGACACCACAAAATTTGTACCACTGTACTATTCATTGGAAGTGAGTCTCCAAACTGTTGATAAGTGAACAAATTTTGCATATTCCACTCTGTCATAGTTCTGAAGTTAGAATTAAAATTAATAAGTGAGACTTGAACTTAGCACAAATACATGTATATCTATAAACTGTGATAATAATGATCTGTATAGGAGAAATGTGGATATTTAACAGCAGAATTTAGTTTTGATTCAGAAGAATGCTTGAAATTACATTAGAGTCTCAAAATATTAACAGAATATCTAAGGAAGGAATACTGGGGGCAAAGTTTTATAGAAAAAAGGGATCATTACTCTGAGTAAATTAATTAATTAATATTTAGTAAAGCTTATTCTGGAGCAGAGAAAAACAACTGTAGAGAGCAGTAGTTCTTAAATATTTATTTTGCTTTATTAAAGTATTGTGGTTTACAAGCTTACTCATATTTGAGTGATAGATGCATAGTTTTTTACCTCCAATTTTAACATCAGTGTCAACTTCCCTCTGCCATTATTTCCCTTCCTTACACCCTAATTCCCTCCTAGCCTGCCATCTTGACCTTTTAAGTTTCTTTTTTTTTAAAGTTTGGGTCTTATAGTTCCAGTGTTGTTGACTGTGGATTTTTTATCATTTATTAACAACGCTGATGTACCTAAATCTCTTTGATCCCTGCTTTCTGTTGATTCTCATTAATTTCTTCTACTCATCTTCCACTCAATTTCTTTCCTCTTCTCATTATCCTCTGGGGCCAAGGATAATCTAGCTAACCCCTGCCTTAAACCATTGCCTGTTCTCATTTATATATTTTACATATAAGTTATATCATCTTTTATTTAATTTATCCTTCTTCTGGTTTACTCCATTTAATATGATAATCTTCCAATTCTATCAATTTTCAGTGAGTCACATGTTTTCATCATTCATTAGAGCAGTAGTTTTAAACCACAGTGTGCGTAAACTTGAACAAAATGTTTGTACATGGTACCTTTCTATTCATTTTTAAAAATGTTTAAAACCACTGTTGAAAACAGTGAGTTACAGGAGTAATGTGTGATAAATATTGAGCGAAGAGTAGGGACTAATTTCTCTTATAGTGCTAATATAAGGACTAATATAATAACAAGGAGGATCTTGTTCCTGGAAGCACATTGAAATCTTGTTCTCAGTTCCCTTTCTAGAGAATGTGATTTGGAATGATGATTGAGCAATGGGTTTTCAAAATGTTCCAATGGGCGAATATTTTCCAAGTATAACATTCAACATTTCTCAACAGAAAATGACTTCACTTTCATTTTTATGTCTTGGAACATTACATATTTTTTCTCACATTTAAAGGCTATATATTCTCCATCCTTACTTGAAGATAGAGTCTCCTTTCTCTTTGCTCTTTGATGCCTTGATTATTTACAGCATTAAAGAACTCATGGAACAAACAGTCACAAATTTGCATACAACTTTGAAATTATGCTTCACCCTACATTTGTCTTGAGTTTTTGTTCCTTTCGTCTTTCCCATGTCTTTCAAAAATTTTGTAGGAAGCTTTGACTGCTCTAGATATTTGATTTGTTAAATTGTATAGACTATCACTTAAGAGGAGACAAATCTACAAGACTGTACTATATCTCTAACTATTGGATTTACATTCATAAGGGTGAATAAACTTACATCCAATACCATTACTTGGCTGTCTTTGAGATAAGCACAGGCAAAAGTAATTGTCATTTTTGATTTAGTGTTTTAAGAAAATTGGAAAAATATGGTACTTTATAAGCTCTAAATTTGATCTAACTTTAATGGTTTTTATTTTCATTATAATTTTTAAAAATTTCAAGTAAACATGTCCAACTCTTGTTTATTCATATATTTTTGTGAAATATATATATGTGCAACTATATATTGTTAATTTGCTTTGAATGTTCCTAGATTTGTTTTTGTTTGGATTTAATATATTAAAGGAAGACTCCATTTAAAAATTTTAATAAAAATTCTGTCTTTGATACTAAGTTATTAAGAAAGGAATAAATTAAACATAAGTAATTTAGAGGGAAATTCCCTGGCATGATTTATGAAAATAGCTAGAAAGCAGCAGTATTATTACTCGTGTCTTTCTTTATGAAACTCAAGTTTTTAATTCTAGCTTTTATTATTCATGGAAAACAAAATCACTTAAATAAAATCTCAGATATTTTGTAGCAAGAACTATTAAGTGACATCTAATTTTATTTTACTAACAGTACTCCTCAAGAAAATATGAGGAACAAAAGGGATAATAATATTTCCACTTTCAAACTGCTGTATCAAGTTGATTCCCTTTGAAGGCAGGGAGAGCAAAAAATCAAATTCAATGAAATTTAAACAGTAAGAAAGAATTTTATTTCATTGACCAAAAATCTCCATAACTATTGAATACAGAGAATCAGTCACACTTTTAATGATATGTTGATCCAGGATCCATTTCACCATTCTCGTTATGTCAAGAAGTTCTTCAGGATTATTTCCCTCTTAATACCAAGATAGTCTGACAAAATCATTAATCATAACATCCAAACACAAATGAAACTTTCCTTGGTATTCTTTGGTTTCCTTTTCATTTATATATTTTTAATTTTGAGACCATATTTGGCAGTTATCCAGGTCTTACTCCTGTCTCTATGGTTACTCCTACTTCTATGCTCAGGGATTACTCTAGCAGGCATAAGGGACCATATGTGGGAGGCTTAGTGGACTATATGTAGTATCAAGAGATTTATATGGTCCAGATGCATGCAAAGTCCTCACTATGCTATCCCTCTAGTTCTATCTCTTTGTATATTTTGTGATATTAGGGCCATACTTTGCTATTTCTTTCAAGCATACTCCAGGCTCTGTGCTCAGAGGTCGCTCCAGGAGGGACCCAAGGGACCAAAGCTCAGTTGGTAATGTGTAAGACAACTGGCCTACTCACTGCATTATCTCTCTGAAATCAACACTCCAATGTTTCCTTTTTAAAAAGCAAGGAAATATTTCATGTTTTCATCTCTTATAAAACCTCTTCTAATAATTTTATTAACTAGATTCGTACAACAATTACACTTAGACAATCTATGTCCAAACGAAAGGAAATGGTTTCACTAGAATACTTTAACTTTAATCAAGAACCATATGTTGAAGCTAGTGCCTAAAAACACGGTCTTGCAAAGTAGAGTGGATACTTTCTACCAATTGAGGAACAAAACCAAGAAAAGAAAATGAACGTATATGGAAGGAAGCTATAAAATAGTATTGCTAAAATAGTCTTGAGTGAAGGAGTTAATAACTAGAAGCATCTTATTTTCTTATTTAGATGAGCATTTTAGGAAATGTGTTGAGACACTGTGATTTACAAATTTGTTCATAATAGAGTTGTTTCTGGTATACAATGTCCCCCCTCCTTTCACCAAAATCTCCAGGTTCTCTTCTGTCCCTGCATGCCCCTGTGGCAGGCAGTTGCCAAATTTATTTCATAATACTTGGTCCAATAAAACTTAAATAATAACAAATAGATTGATCAGAAAATAAATAAATAAAAATTAATTTTTTTTTTGATTTTGGGTCACACCCGGCTGTGCTCAGGGGTTACTCCTGGCTGTCTGCTTAGAAATAGCTCCTGGCAGGCTCGAGGGACCATATGGGGCACCGGGATTCAAACCAACCACCTTTGGTCCTGGAACGGCTGCTTGCAAGGCAAACACCACTGTGCTATCTCTCCGGGCCCCCAAAATTAATTTTGATGTTTAATTGCTATATGTTTGTAGCCTTTCTTAATCAACTAGAGAGCAACTTTAATTAGATAAAAAGGAAATAAAATTAATACTATTAATTTCCCCTACAATTTAATTTGACCAATTGTCAGTGATTTTCTTTTCTTTCAGAATCCCTTTTGGCATGATTAATATTTAGATTTTTATTTTATTTTTAAAAAAACTGCAAACATTCTTTAAAATTATGTCTATTTCACCAATATAACTGATGAAAACATAAAATATTATGAAATTAAGCTGTAAAATGTATCAGCATAAATATATTTGGATCAGACCAGGCATGGTGAATTTTAAAAGCAGGACTATTGGAATGATATTGAATGTAATTGATGTAAATCTTTATTCGGAAAATCTTACAAATGATAAGGTGACACTCGTTGGTTGGTGCCACAATTTGTATTAGCCAACCTTTATTTTTGTAACCTATATAGTGAAATGCAATTCATAGTCAAAAGGTATTTACTATAGTGAAAGACAGGAATATTTAAATTTTTGTTTGCATTTGGAGTCACAACCAGCAGTGCTCTGGACTTATTCCTGGCTCTGTGCTCTGGAATCACTCCTAGTAGATCAGAGAACATATGTGTTATTAGGATGGAACCCAGGTTGTCTTAATGCAGGCAAATGCCCTGCCCTAATGTACTGTATCTCTAGCTAAGGATAAAAACATTTAAACTGTAATGTAGGAGGAAAATTTATGGTATTTTGAAATTTTGTCTTTTTTATTTTTTTGGTTTATTTCCAATGATGAAGCAGTGCCTGGTACATAATAGTAGGTCAGTAACTGTTTCAATGAAGAAACACCTACAAGTCAAATTGAATTCTCATTACAACGTTGTAATTATGGTTGCACACATTCACTTTGTGTTACCTTATATAAGAAACCATACTCTATTCACATGTATAAATTTATATTCTTATGAAATTTGAAATTATATATAATATTCAGTTATCTATGCTATTACCACACTCTTGGTTACACACTATGTTTAAAATTAATACTGGAAGGTTTTATGACTTTAGTCTTTGTGTTCTTTTTGGTTATTAATTTTAGAAGAACTTTTTCATTTTGCAAAAAAATAACCTTTATATTTCACCTGAATCTGTCAATTTCTTTAAGTAATGAGAAAGAAGATTCAGTTAATGAGAAGGAAAATTCAGTTAAAGTCCTCTGTTTAAGGAAAATGCCCATTCCTTACTTTATGATTCATTCATGTATTTCTCTTTTACTTTAACAAAAGAATGTTTCACTGCTAATTACCAATTGAATGTAGTTTCTCACCCCCTCACATCAAGCAAGCTTTCATTTTTTTAAAACAGTTTAACATACTACATTTTAACTCAATGCTGGCAAAAATTAAGCACACATACCAATGAGATTCTCACATGTGTGGCTGATGTGTGCACATATGCACATACACTCTTCAGATGATTGTTATAAAGCCCAACTCTCTACTATAATTCTGACTTATTATCTATAGCTTCAAAGTCCTTTTTCTTGAGTTTGATTAATTTACTAGAATATCTGACAGTACTGAGAAAAATCTGTAGTTATTTCACTAAATGCACTCACCACTCTTTATGGTGGGCTTTATAACTTGATCCAGTCCATCTGACCCTCATCTCCGTAAATTATTTCAATATCTTTTATTTTCCTTAAAACCTATATAAGAGTATGACAATTCTGTGTTTCTGTCTCCCTCTGACATTATACAGATACTCCTCTCTTAATGACCTTACTGTTTTACTGTTTAGTGACCGCTCACACAACCATCTCTCCACCGTTATTTTATTTTATTTTAAATATCCATTTTCCATCTTGTAAACTCTACAGTACAGTACTGTGGGTTTTGGTATTTTAATGTACTCACTTTACTAACTTTATATTCTGCAATACATTGCAATACTGTGTAAATTACACAACCTATGCAAATTAAAACAAGTGGAGGTTTTCAGTTTGATCTTTCTCATTATTTTACTTATTCAGAATACTGCATTGTCAAGTACTATGCATATACTGTACTACTGTATACAGTATATGCAGTTCCTCACTTAGCAACCAATTCACTTAACTAGCAAGTCTTTGAAACAAAACTTGATTGTTAAGCGAGGAGTATCTGTACTCAGTAAATAGATTCCATGTACATCTATGTATAGGAAATTTTTATGACTTCATCTCTCCTGGCTGCTGCATAATATTCCATTGTGTATATGTACCACAGCTTCTTCAGCATATATCTGTTGAAAGATATCTTGTTTTTTTTTTCAGAGTCTGGCTATTGTAAATAGCACTGCAATGAATACAGGTGTGAGGAAGGGATTTTTGAATTGTATTTTTGAGTTCCTAGGTTATATCACTATGAGTGGTATATCTGGATCAAATTGGAGTGCGATTTCCAGTTTTTTGAGAAATCTCCATATTGTTTTCCATAAGGGTTGGACTAGACAACATACCCACAAGGAGTGAATGAGAGTTAAATTCTCCCCACATCCCTGCCAGCACTGATTGTTCTTGTTCTTTGTGATGTGTGACAGTCTCTGTGGTGTGAGATGATACCTCATTGTTCTTTTCATTTGCATCTCCCTGATGATTAGGGATGTGGAGCATTTTTTCTTGTGCCTTTTGGCCATTTGTATTTCTTCTTTGAGAAATTTTCAATTCATTTATTCTCCCCATTTTTTCTTGTTAAGTTCTGTAAGTACCTTAAATATCTTAGATATTATTCCCTTATCTGATGGGTATTGGGTGAATATCTTCTCCAATTCTGTGGGTGGCTTTTGTATTTTAGGCATTATTTCCTTTGAAGTGCAGTAGCTTCTCACCTTTATATAGTCCCATTTATTTGTCACTGCTTCAAAAAGTTTTTTTTACCTGCATGTTATTCTATATACTTTATAGTTTCAAATCTGATATCAAAGTCTTTAATTCATTAGCATTTGACCATTGTGCAGATATTAGATGGAGATCAGAGTTCATTATTTTGCAATTGGTTGACAAGTTGACCCAACACCACTTGTTGAAGAGACTTTTCTTTCTCCATTTTGCATTTATTTATCAAATGTTTATTGCTTGTAAATCTGGGGTGCATTCTCTGAATAGTCTATTTCACAGATCTGAGAGTCTTTTTTTCCAATACCATGCTGTTTTAATGACTATAGCTTTGTAATACAGTTTAAAATTGGGGAATGTGATGCCTCCCAAATTTTTCTCCATGGTTTGCTCTAGTAGCATGTGTTAATTGTTCCAGATGAATTTCAACAACGTTTGATTCATGTTTTTGAAGAATGTTATAGATATCCTTAGAGAGATTGCATTAAAACAGTACTAATCCATGGGGAATATTGTCATTTTAATTATGTTAATTATGCCAATCATGTACAGGGTATGTTTCTCCATTTCCTCATGTCCTCTTTTATTCTTAAAACAAGGTTTTGTCATTTTCTTTGTATAATTCCTTCACATCTTTAGATATTGACTCCAAGATATTTGAGTTTGTGGGTCATTAATGTGAATGGGATTGGGTTTTTGATGTCCATTTCTTTTATATCATTATTGTTGTATAAAAAAGCCATTGATTTTAGCGTATTAATTTTGTAGCCTGCCAATTTGCTATATGAACCTATTGTTTCTAGAAGCTTTTTGGTAATGTCTTTAAGGCTTTCTAAATATAATATGCCAACTTCTAACAGTGAGAGCTTGACTTCTTATTTCCTATCTGTATGCCCTTGGTATCTTTTTCTTGCCTAACTGCTATGTCAAAAACTTTCAGCAATATGTTGAATAGGAGAGGTTAGACAGGGCAGCTTTATCTTGTACTGGATTTTAGAGGAAAGGCTTTCAGATTATCTTTATTGAGAATAATATTTGGCATTGGCTTGTGATAGGTAGTCTTAACTATATTGAAAAAAGTTCTTTCCATTCCATTCTTGATTGGAGTTTTTATTAATGGTGTTGAACCTTATTAAATACTTTCTATGCTTCTGTAGATATAACCATATAGTTTTCATTTTATATTGCATATTATATTTATTAATTTGAGTATTTTAAACCATCCTTGCATTCTTGGAATGAATCCTACTTTGTCGTGGTGTATGTTCTTTTTGATGAGGCATTGGATACTATTTGACAGAATTTTGTTGATGACCTTTGCATCTGTGTTCATCAGGGATATTTGCCTATTTTTGCAGCATCTCAGTCTGGTTATGGTATCAAGATAATGTTAGCTCCATAAAAGTATTCGAAAGTGTTCCTAATTCTTCAATTTCATGAAAGAAACTCAAGAGGATTGGAAGAAGTTCCCCTCAAAATATTTTAAAGAATTCATTAGTGAATCCATCTGGGCATGGGCGTTTGATTTTAGAAAGACTCATGATGACCATTTTAATTTCCGTAGTAGTGAAGGGCCTGTTTAGTTATGCTAGAACATCCTGGTTTAAGCAGGGAAGATTATACAAGTCTAAGGAATTATCCATTAATTTAAGGTTTTCATATTTCATGGTATAGTTTCTCAAAGTAATCTCTGATTACTCTTTGAATCTTTGCTACAGTATCTGTGGTGATCTCCCACTTTTCATTTCTAATCAGCTTATTAGTTTTCTCTCTGTCTGTTTCTTTGTGAGTTTTGCTATTGGTTTATCAATCTTGTTTTTTCCCAAATAACCAATTTTTGCTTTCATTGATCTTTCAGATTGTTTCTATGGATTTCCATTTAATTGATTTCTGACTAATCTTTATTATTACCTTCTGCCTGCATATTTTGTTGTTGTTGTTGTTGACATTTTCTCATCATAAAAGCTGTGTTATTATTGAGGTGAGGACAGGCATGCATGGAGGGTAAGCACACTGTCTGAAAGATAGAGGGGAAAGGTGAAATTGACAAGGTCTGATTGACAGTGCTCTGGCAGCTGCTCTACCATTACTTTGGTTGGGACAGGCACACTCGGAGGGTAACCACG
>PVKC010020983.1:0-18431 GCA_004027635.1 Crocidura indochinensis
CTGTGGTGCTTTCCAAGGGTCACATATGATACTCATTCATGTGTTCACAGGAAGTGTTCAGAGTACAGTTCCTGACTGTGGTGTTTCAATATCTATTTAGCTGTGCTTTCACATGCCTGACTATCATTTCTGGAAATTGCATGTACTTCTGATGTTCACAAATAACAGAACTGCCAGCATTTTTCAAAGTGCAGAGAAGCAAAAGCCTCATACACCAGTCCCCAGAGATTAGGGAGCACAGGTATGGAAGCAATTGCTGACACAGTAAATAATACACACAGATAAAAGTGAATAAAACAGTTTTAGGAAAATTTCACCACAAGCCGAGGCTCACAGCAGGCAGATAAACTAGTTGTGGAAAGGAAACTGAAAGTAGTTCCTTCCTGATACCCCAGATCTTTCTTGGGAAGAGAACAGGTAGGGTAAAGGACCAATCCAGAGGTACTTCTAGTTCATGAGTGAAAATCCCCAGCAAAAAACAATTACCCTGAATAGAATGAAAATATGTAGTGTGGTTACTACCACATTACAGCACAGATGAATCAAGCTCCTGGTTTCAAGCTTGCTTGGCAGGTACTCTGTCACTGATTTATTCAAGGGCCCTTTTGTTTATTTATTTACTATTTATCATACCAAGAATTGAATTCACTGTTTCACATATTCAAGTTGTGAGCTCTAACATATAATATTTTCTAATTTTGCAAGTTATTTTATTTGTATAAATAATATAAGATAGGAGATATAAATTTTGAGGGCATTTTGTATAAATACCTTAAATGCGTTTAAATATTATATGCATATGTATAAGTATTCTTATAATTTTCATTGAAATTAAATTTTATTATATGTTTCTGAATATATATGTATATATAAAGGATTCCTTCCCTCTCCTAACCTGACACGTGACAAATACCTTTTAGATTTGTCACACTTTCATTTGTGTTGGGTCTAGTTCTAGGAAGTATATACAGATATTTAAGAATATATATATATATATATATATATATATAGAGAGAGAGAGAGAGAGAGAGAGAATATACAGATATTTAGGTATATATATCATTTGTGTTGGGTCTAGTTCTAGAGAGTATATACAGATATTTAGGTGCATATATATATACCTAATATTTTTAGGTTATATATTTATACATATGTATGATATAAACAGATATTTTACATCTACACCACAGAGAAACCAAAAATACCCTGACATTTGCACTTATGTTACTTCCAGATTTCCTCTTATTATTATCGTTAAATTACTGAAAACCATAGATAATTTAAAATTTATACTTACATTAATTTTGTTTGACACTCTTTGATTAGAAATACTCGTATTTGGGGGCCCGGGAGACAGCATGGAGGTAAGGCGTTTGCCTTTCATGCAAAAGGTCATCGGTTCGAATCCCGGTGCCCCATATGGTCCCCCGTGCCTGCCAGGAGCAATTTCTGAGCATGGAGCCAGGACTAACCCCTGAGCACTGCCGGTGTGATCCAAAAACCATAAAAAAAAAAGAAATACTCGTATTTGGATGGAAAATAGTACAGCAGGCAGTAGGCAGGTTACTTTCCTTAACTGCATTTTCTCAGTTTTGATTTCTGATACTACAGGCAGCTTACTACAGTAAGCCCCTGAGCCAGAATGTTACCCCAAAAGAAAAAACAAATAGACTTCTTCCTAATTTTCTAACAGTTTTATAGTTCAATGAATTCATGTTTGATTTATTTTGAGTGTATTTTCTGAGTATTCATTCAGGTAATTTTTTCCTTAGATCTATAAACATATTCTCTCTTTTATTAGTGGAGATACTTAAGCATGTTCTATAAAATATCTTCTTCATATAAAAAGCTATTTTAAATTTTTAGTATTAAAACATACTATTATATAAGACCATTCATATTTTCCTTGAAATTATAATAATGTGTAAATACTTGCAGAATTTATATATTTTATGTAACATTTAAAATGTATTAGTACAGTTAATCATACTAACAATTTTTAAAATTCCATATCTATAAAAATAAGACTTTTGAAAAATTTTGTCAACATTGTTGATCTATAATTTAGTGGAATTTATGGTATTTTGCTCTGTTCATATAAATGTATATGTAATTATAACCATCTCCATGATCAAAAAAGTGTATCACTGATATTTTATAGCTGGGTATGCATCTCTTTAAATAATAAAATGAGTATATGGAGCTGGTCAAATGCAGACATGAAGAATGTGTTTGTGGGGCATGGTTTTGCTGCTAGGTCTTCTGGAAGTATAAAAAGGCAAGTTGGGGATGAGGGAGAAAGAGAGTCCACACTCTCTCCAAAAATGTTCTGGTGATGTCAGCCCAAATAAAACTCTAAAAACATTCCTCGTGTTTGGGTTATCTTGGCATCTCTCAAGAGATATATCTCTTTTATAAAAGTATGATTAGTAAGGAAGGAATATTATAATTACTATTCATTAGAACAAAAGCAAAAAGTGAGGTAATTTGAAAAGAAATTATAGAAATAAATGTTTTCCAATTAAGAAAGGAAATGATCAAGTTTTTAAGGAGAACGAAAGGTATGCATAGAAAGGGTGTCATGTTAATAATGATCTAGAATGCTTCCTTCTTTGGTGGAAGGTCTCATAAGTTACATAGTACCCATGAGTGTGAATTGTAGACATGAAAGTGTGCTATCATAATTAAGAAGTCAAAAAAGCATTAAGTTAATTAGGAATAGAGAAGTAAGGGAATAGTAGATATTTGAGAAATCAAGTCTATATTTTCTTATATATTAGAGACATTTTATAATTATTTTTAAAAGGTGAAAAGAATCTGGGTATACTGTTAAGAAATTTAATAGAGTTATATAAATTATATACAATTTAATAGAATTAATAAAATTTATAGATTGAGAGGCTAGTGCCCAAATTATATATCAAAGAAACTTTTTGTACAAACTACTCAAGATGCTATATTTCCAAGAAGGCATTTACATATGTATATATATTAAATTAGGAGTTTTTTTATTTCTAATATAACTAATGCATAAGTTAAGACATGCTTTTAATACATTTATTAGTACCCAGAAGTCTGTCCAGGATTGAATAAAAATGACTAGATAATTAGATTTTTTTTCAAAATTTGCTGCAGAATATTTGAAATGAAGAAGTAGGGAGATAGTAATATAACTGGAAGAAGATGAAATAATTGGCATTTTATCTCATTATCATATACCCTTGACTTTATGCCAGCAAAAGTTTAGATAAGTATTTGATTGAAACAAAGATGTTAAGACCAATAGTAAAAATTTAAGATAAATGAGAGAACAAAGAAAATGTACCAGGAATTCCACATTGTATTCAACAGTAACTTTCAGATTTTATATAAGGCAGACATTGTTTCTAATTTTTTTTATTTTATGCATGAAGTTACAATGCTATATAAGACTTCATCTTAAGGGTATAATTTCACATATTTAAAAATAGTTACCACCTACAACTACTACCTAGTTGCCAATATCTCCCTTTTACATCCTTTGAACCTGCTCCACTCTTTCAGCCATTTTCCCACTATTTTTTAAATCCCCTTTGGTAATCTAAGGGATGCAGTTTTATCAAGGGGTGACTCCATTTGATTGTGTTTCTTGCAAATCAAGTTTGAAATCATTCCATATTTGCCTTAGTCCATCTGATATATTTCACATTGCCTCTTTCAAAGTCTTGCATGGTGTCACAAAATACAATTTTATATATTTTATATAGTTGAATAGTATTCCATAATGTAAATGCATGCATATGTGACAGTTATTTATATATTATTGAGAAGTTGGGTTATTACTATATCATAGTTATGCATACATATATTCATTCCAAATTTTACAATTTTTTCTTTCTTATTCATAGGAGCATATTCCTTAGCATGGAGTCTGAATATTTGCCTTACATTGTACAATGTCCTAATGAAACAAGAGTATCAGTGTAAATGTGATATACAGCAAGAAACAGGAAAATTTCCTCTGATAATAAACTATTTTATTATGCATATATTGTAAAACTAGATAAGTAAAATTATATTCTCTCTTTCTATAAATATCTATACAAAGATCAGTTTCTTTTGTTTTATCTTTTAGTGTGTTGACACTCTCTTAGTGTGTTCTCTCTCTATTTTCTATCTTTGATTAATTCCCATCTTTGATCATATTTTTCTTGCAAGTCTACATACCAAGCCTAGATGCCTGATATGCTTCTGTCAACAGAAATGTTGAACTATGAATGCTGGGCATCAAAGAGTGAAAAAATTATATAAAAATGACCAAACCAGTGGACAACAAAAGACAATTCAAAACAGGAATGCAAAATTGCAAGACAGATTAATATTCTTCATCCTCACCCTCCAAAGTCTAGTGGGACTGAAATTAGAATCATGGGTCAGGGATTTCCTTGATGTATCCACACTAAATCTGGATATATAATGAGAGAAAAGAAAGCTAAATTCTAAATCTGCTAGGTAACATGAAGAAAATACAGGAGCAACAATGAGTGATATCTCTACTTATATTTTCAAATATACAAATAGCCATTTTTATAATTATTTTTGTATCCATAAATAAGTGCTCAGCAAGTGAAGGAAAATATCAGAAACTTTGTACTGGAGAATAAACTCATTTAACCTTTAAGTCAGTTATCATGAAACAAAGCCATGGAAGAGAACTGCTAGGAAACAATCAGTGATCTTTCTTACAACTATTCCAGTTTCCTATGCAGCCATTTGGAAGAAACTAGATCCCCATGTCCACAATAAAGCATTTCCTAAGATAAACTAGTTTGAAATATGGAAGGCTGGAAGACTATATGTTGACTCCTAATCAATACTTTATTAACATTGGTTATTTTTCCATTGTAATTATTTCTGCATGCCAGAAGTCTATAGATTGGAATTCATTCTGGGAGAGATGAAAATATGAAAATTCTGATGGAAATTCTCTCTGGTCGTCTGCTTCTTATATTTGACTCTGACCTGATGGTTGATTTATTTATTTTAGCTTGAGTGCATGAGGAGCAGTAAGATTCTCTTAATCAATGATAAAATATAGCCAAGTCTATGTTGAAGAAACAATAAAGATCAAGATCCAACACATGCAAGCAATAATTATATTTTTATAACAGAAAAATAAACTTAAAATAGTGATGTAATTCCAGAAATTGGTACAGAGTGGGTAGGACACCCCTGTACACAGTCTACACAAATTCCATCTCTGGCACCTCATATAATCCACCAGTTCTAAAATCCAGAGGGAATTTCCTGGCTGACACCTGAACAAACAATAGGGTTATTGGGTTATTTTTTCTGTTACTTCCAGACATACAACATGATAGAAAAGATGGCCTGAGTTGGGATATTATTATTAATTATTATTATTATTATTATTATTATTATTACTATTATTTTGGATCATACCTGGGGTGTTCAGGGGTTACTTCTGAGGAGTCTGCAGTCTTGGGTTTTAATGACGAGCAGCAAAATCCCAAGCGCTGGTATTTCTCTATGGAAAAACATTCGCTTCTGTAGGTATTCCCTACATCAGAATTTTAGCTCATTGTGGGTGAACCCAATATCTCTTGAAAAACAGAAACTTGAGGAAAACAGAACTAAGCATAGCTTTGTGAGCATAAACCTTTGCAGGTGAGTCTGTCAGTCCCACCCTAGTCCTTGCAGGGATTATTTCCTAACAGACACAGGTCAGTCCCTCAGTTACCCCAAAGACAGTTATTATTTCACAGCATTATATGTTAATTGTTAAATCAAATATTTTTTAAAATAATTTTAATTGAATCACTGTGAAATACACAATTACAAAGTTGTTCCTGATTGAGTTTGAGTCATACAATATCCATCACCCATCCCTTTACCAGGGCACATTTCCCATTACCAATGTCCGCAGTCTTCTTCCTGCTTCCCCCCCAACCCCCAGTCAACCTCTGTCGGGCAGTTTTATTCTCTCTTTCTTTATCCCTCCCTCTCCCTCTTTACCTCCTTCTCTCTCACACAACTCACTCACTCTTCTTTTCTTCTTTTGTTTTTTTTTCCTTTTAAACACTGTCATTTACAATTGCTACTGAAAGACTATCATTCATATTACCTTACCTCCTTTTAGCAACAGATTTGTGGGCACTTAGTTGTTTCCAGATTCTGGTTATGGTGATGAGTATTGCAAGGAATATAGAGGTACAGATGCCTTTTCTGCATTGTGTTTTTTGGGTCCCTTGTGAATATTCCCAGCAGCTGTATTTTGGATTATATGGAAGTTCAATTTCTAGCTTTTTAAGGACAGTCTGTATCGTCTTCTAAAATGGTTGGACAAATTGACATTCTCACTAGCAGTAAATGAGAGTTCCTTTCTCCCCACATCTGCACTACCACTGGTTGTTATGTATTATATAACATATTTCTTTAACAAAAATTGAACTATTAACATTAAATGTCATGACATTTAAAATGTGTAACATCAAAATATATAGTAATAAAACATATTTTAATATACATATTAAATAAATATTTTAAATACATTGCTTAAAAATAGAATGGACACTTATGAAGGGTATTGTACATTACATGACTAAAACTTTATCATGAACAACTTTATAATTTTGAAATAAACAACTGTATTATGAAAAATCTTATAATTTATGGTGCTGATAAAGCAGTTAATTAAAATATATAATATGACAATAAATGTGTAGTCATTAAATATGTAACTATTATGAAAATCTCAGAAGAAAGTAATTGTTTTCATTTACTATAATTTAAATAATATGGATTTTCAGAATATGAACGCAAAGACAAGAACTTAAGCATAAGAACAATGAAATTGAAAGTAAACAGATTTGATATATGTCATTTAAATTTTTAGCAAAATCCTTAAAATTGGGTTCTATTTTTGGCAATTCTGTGGATATTGTATAGTAGAGTGGAGGAATTGACTATTAAATGCTTAATATAAATGGCTCTGTCTGTTTAGCAGGCAGGTTTCTGGAAGTCTCCATTCTCTTTTGTAGCTATGCTATAATTAATGAGCTATGTCTAGTACACAAAAAAAATCAATGCATGTCATAGTTAGATGTACTATTTAAGCTTCTTGATTTCATAGGGAGCCGCAAAACTGGGGCTTGACGCTTTCTAATTTTCTTTCTGATGCAAATACATCTATCACAGGTGCATGTGCAGTGCTGATTTTTTTGACAACCCAAATCCCCCCTTTTTTCTCTTTTTTTCAGTGCTGATTTTTTTAAATAAATAATTATCTTTATTCAAGCACCTTGATTACACACATAATTGTAGTTAGGTTTCAGTCCACTTAACCACTGCAACATTCCCATCAGCAATATTCTCAGTCTCCCTCTTCCTTCCCACCCCGCCTGAATTTGAGACAGACATTCTACTTCTCTCACTCTTTAACATTGTCACCATAGTTATCAGTGTAGTTATTCCTCAAACTGGACTCACCACTCTTTGTAGTGAGCTTTATGTTGTGAGCGGTTCTTCCAGCCTTCTTCTCTATTATCTCTGTACATTATTACAATAATATCTTTTATTTTTATTGAAACCATAGATCAGTGAGGTTATTTTTGTCTCTGTCTGACTTAATTCACTCAAAATAATAGATTCCATGTACATCCATGTATAGGAAAATTCCATGATTTCATCTTCCTGACTGCTGCATAATATTTCATTGTGTACATGTACAACAATTTCCTTAGCCATTTGTCTATTGAAGGACATCTTGGTTGCTTCCAGAGTCTGGCTATTGTAAATAGTGCTGCAATTAATATAGGTGTGAATATAGGTGTATATTTTAATTATATTTTTGTGTTCCTACAGTATAACCCTAGGAGTGGTATAGCTGGATAATATGGGAGCTCAATTTCCAGTTTTTTGAGGAATCTCCATATTGTTTTCCATAAAGGCTGGATTAGATGGCATTCCCACCAGCAGTAAATGAAAGTCAATTTCTCTCCACATAAATTCTGAATATTTTATATATCTTTGCATGCTTGGTAGAATAAGGATTTTCACCAATGATAAATTTATAATACATACATTGGTAGATTTTCCAAATTGTTTACTTTAATAGCATCATTGGCTATTTTCTTTGAAGTCATAATTTAAATGAAATTCACACACAAACAAGTCCAAAATCAAATAATAACTGGCTGTGAGCCTAAAGAGGTTTGGTATAATTAGGCTGACTAATAGTTGAGAGAAAATTAATCAAGTGAAGAATATAAAGAATTCTGGGTACTTTTATCACAGCTTTGAAACATTCTAGAATGCCAAAGGGCTAGGTAATATTGACATACAAAATGGAAAATTTCAATCAATAGCTCCTTAGTATATTGACATATTCAGTACTTAACCAAGAGCTGTGCTGAATAGCAAAGGAAAAGAGAGCGGAAGAGCTATTGTCTTTGTGGTAGAGGTGATTTCATTTTATTTGTAATGTAGTATATTTCATTTTATTTATAATGTTGTATATGTTTAATTTTTATTTATTTTATTTATGCTTAACCTACTAAGTGTACTCAGAAGGCTTAATGGTTCCTCATGATAATTCTCAGCCATCTATTCTGGCAGTTCAAAGGAAAAGCCTAAGGATAAGGATGGACTTCTAATTTTCAGTGCCAGCTATTACCAGGGTCCCCAGAGGCACATCAAGGGGTGCTTAGAGAATAGAGAAATTATTCCCTGTACATCTCTCTAGCCCCATAGGTGTGATACGTAAACAAACACGTGTTATTTTTCATTTGACACCATTCTGAAGGTAGAAATTTGGAACAGGGTAGGGAACACACTGAACAGTGTTTCTGCGACTCAAAGTTCCTTGTTCAGGGGGTTGTTCTCATCTCAGGTGACAACCTGGGCTTTATGCACACAAAGCATGTGCTGAGTCTATTGAGTTATCACGCTCCCACTATCCCTCAAGGCAGGGCTTTTATAGGTTAAGATTTTAAAAGGTTAACTAATAGCCTGAGTGTATGTTTTGCTTGCTAAGGACCCAGGTTTGATCCCTGGCACCACCAGGAAATTTGAGCATTTCTAGGTGCTACCAGGGAGTATAGATAGAACCAGTCCCTACACACTGATTGGTATGTGTCTCCCAACTTTTATACATGAACAATCACTCAAGCAGTTAAAAATGCACAAAATCAGACAAACAGTATAAATAATACTGAGAACAAAATCGTATTGTTTGTGGAAATGCAAGGAAAAAAACCACTTGTTAACAGAGTTCCAGGAAGGATAAGGTCACAATATAAAAATAAAACTAGAGGAGTCTAGAGGAATAAAAGTAGATTATTTTATTTTGCATCTTCTTACCAGTATTTTTTTTCTAGAAAAATAACATTTCAAAGAAATATAAAGACATAACTTCTTAAGCAAGTGAGAGAAACTAGAAGATTTTGACAGAGAGATGGAGAGAGAGAGAGAGAGAGAGAGAGGAGAGAGAGAGAGAGAGAGAGAGAGAGAGAGAGGGAAGATGGGGTGATAGAAACCAGGCACGAGGTGGTAAGGTTAGAAACAAAGTTGTGTTAACTGAAATGCTGAAATGCTAGATGTGCTGTTGATGCTAGTGGGGATATGTAGAGAGGATGAAGATTTGGAGACAATATTCTTCACAGATGGTTTTTTTTTTATTGTTTTAGGGCCAGACACAAGATATACTTAAGGCTTAAGGCTTACTCCTGGCTCTTTGTTCTTTGCTTTTGCAGGCAGTGCTCAGGGGAACATATGTAGTGGTTGGATGGAAATCAATCCCAATCAATAACATGCAAGATAAGTCTCCTACCCAAAGGACTATTGCTCCAGCTCCATTGCTTTGTTGTTTGTTGTTTTAGTTTTGGGACCACATCAGATGTGCTCAGGGTTTACTTCTGATGGTGCTTCTTGGGATTACTACTTGGGGAAACATATTCGGTGCTGGGGTTCAAACCTGAGTCAACTATATTTAAGAGAAGCATCTTAATTGCTGTGCTACCCCACAGACCCTAGACTCATTTTCATCTTAGATGTGCTGTTAGAGTGTGGACTCTACTTGGTGGGCCTATTTCTTCTAATTTTGTTTGTTTGTTTGTTTTTGTTTTTGAGCCACACCCGGCGGTGCTCAGGGGATACTCCTGGCTGTCTGCTCAGAAATAGCTCCTGGCAGGCACGGGGTACCATATGGGACACAGGGATTCGAACCAACCACCTTTGGTCCTGGGTCGGCTGTTTTTAAGGCAAACGCCGCTGTGCTATCAGTGGGCCTATTTATAACACTGCATCATAATGAATCCAATGTAGCTGCAGCTAAAGGATCTGAGATGGAGAGTTTCCATGTGGAAGAAATATGTGTCTCTTCTAGGAATTTCTAACATTTGAGTTTATTGTGGAGTAAAGGTAAGAAAAATCACAATGTTATTAATCTTGTCCTGGTAAATAGCTATTATTTAAGAAAGTCATTTGTATAGCTATGGCTTCTTTTAAATTTACCCAATGAAAAGGTCCTGTTACAAAAGAGGTGTTTTTTTTACCCAATTTTTAAGATGATGTAATAAAGTACTGAAACATGATTAATTACTGTTGGGATGCATATCCTTACTCCTTTTGTGTTCCATATTAATATTATATATTGGAAAAGATTTTTATGACATTTTAGCCAAGACAAAATTTCTTACTGTATCTTAGGTCTTATCATGACATTCTAAGTAAATATTTTTATAGCATTTATTGCATTTGCAAATCAATATTACTTTATATAGCTCTTTATGAGGGCAATGTTTATGTCTTATTGCCATTACCAGAAGTACCTAGCAGTCCTACATTTAATAGGATGTCAATAAATATTTCTTGAATGATCTGATGAATACACCTTTGGAAAATCAGAAAGACTGGCCCTATGAATTTGCTGGATGTAAGCCTTGAAGTCTGCAACAGGGGTCTCTCCAATTGTTTATTCCTTTAACATTTGTGCCACGCCAGAGATTTCAACTCTTCGAGACTTCCATAGATTAAGGCTGTTTTGATTTTGGAGGGAGTGGGGTGATCTGGGGGAAGAAAGAGAAAAACTGTGTGTGTGAGAGAGAGGGGGCCCGGGAGATAGCATGGAGGTAAGGTGTTTGCCTTTCATGCAAAAGGTCATCGGTTCGAATCCCGGTGCCCCATATGGTCCCCCGTGCCTTCCAGGAGCAATTTCTGAGCATGGAGCCAGGAGTAACCCCTGAGCGCTGCCGGGTGTGACCCAAAAACCAAAATAAATAAATAAATAAATAAAAAATAAAAAAAGAGAAGACGAGAGGGAAAGATGGAGAGAATAGTAGAGAGAGGGAGAGAGAGGGAGGGAGGGAAAGAGAACAAGAGGGAGAGGAGGAGCAGAAAAATAAAGGAAGTTTCCAAAAAAATGTGATGACAAATCTAAGTATTCATGAATGGATTGGTGAGTTTTGTCAAATCATCATCTTACTACTTAAGTTTGAAGCTCTAGACATTACTTGTGAGATGTAGTTATCAACGATGATAGCTAATTTCAATTTAATCTCTTATTTAATTAACCTTACAATATTGGAGATATTCCATGCACATCAGAAAGCTTCCTGCCATGAGTAAGAAGCTAGAATCCATAGACACTTTAAAATAGTATACTGAGACCTGGTTTTGGTAAACCAAGCCTGCAAATATGCAGCTTGAAAGAGAGTGTTGCTACAACATTGTTGTTAATAATTGGACTCTAGAATATAATGTTTCCTAGTTTTAAAAAACATATTAATTATTCATTGAATTTTTTAAAATTCATTAAACCTAAAAAAATTCAGTTAGCTAGTTAAAAGTAAATGATAATTTAGTATATTCCTTGTGTAAATATCCCCCAGATTTCTTCACTTTCTACTGTTTTACATATTTATTTCTGAGAGATAAAAGATTCTGACATGTCCTACTTCTTTTTTGATGTTTCAGTGGAAGGATGAGGCTTTAGAGTTGTTCTGTTATTTTGCTGGTGTCATTTAACTGTTTCATTTTTTAGATTTTAAAGTAGGTTTAGTTACTTACTGGCTAATGACTATTAAAAATAATTTTAACTTTCTTTGAGCTTTAATGCTCATAAATATTAAAAAATAATATAGCCTTCTTCTAAGTCGTATGGCAAGAATTTATAAAGATAATACATTTTAAGTACTATGTGCTTAATATTCGCATGCTAATATTAATTATATCTGAGTAATAATAGGATAAACATATTCACATAACAAAAATTATCCTAAAGATGATTATAATAAATGAAGCCCTACATTAGAATTTCTAATCGTGTCATTATTGCAATGGAGTCCCTACCTCATATTTAGTATTTATTAGTCATATCCAGAAAGAAGTTTGAGATGACTTTTCCATTGATAATTTTCAAAACTAATTTTTTAAAACATACTCTATAGATGTTTGGTCTCAGTAATTGCACATCATTCCCTTTAGTGGCTCAAGTCACTTACTAGGGGGTTTTGATACTTACTTTTCTCATATTTATCTTCATCTTCACTACCATAGCTTATCTGCATTGCTGAGAATGATCTAATTCCTCTGCTTGCCAACATTAAAAAACCAATAACAATAAAGTGTATTCTTCTCACAATAGACAATGTAATATTTTAAAAGGAAAATTGGATTATAATATTCTAAAACTTTATACCCTTTGGTAGCTACTCTTAGAATAAATTCCAGCACTCAATATATAGCAAATAAGAATCTGCAATATTAAGGTTCACACTAGTGCAACCTCTGCTGTCATCTTTCTAGCATAATCTTTCTCTATATTCGCTGCCAAAGATCCCAGCCTTGTCATTCCTTTATAGTGGAAGTGTATTTCCTTCCCATGACATTTGTTTTTGTTATCATTCTTTAGTAGCATACTACACATATGTGAAATAAGGTTTGAACTGAGGCAGAATTTTATACAATAATAGTTCTGTCACTTAGCTTTTGTATGATTCCAGCTAGTTATTTAACCTCTCCAGAACTTACTTTGGACAATGTAAAATAAACATGACAACAGTCACAGTATATTAAGCCTTGAGGCATCTTGCTTACTAATTTAATTAATAGTAGTTACTGCAGTCATTGCTAAGAAGATTGTTCCTTATAATTAGATTCAAGTATATGAAAGTCTGCTCCTTTGATGGCAGTGATGAATTTGGGCTATAGAACTCAGAGTTGTAGTACTAAATTGCTTGGTATCTGACTATATAAAATATTGGATTTTATTAAAATCATTAGTTCCCCATGATTGTTTTCTCATACTTGTTATATTATTTTTAAAGCTTTGAATTTTATTCCATAATCTGTTGCAAATTAATAAATGATGAAAGGTAAAGTGAATATTAATGAACTGATGCTAACATACTGCTATAAATATTAGTCTAACTCCAGAAAACAAATTTCATTAGTATGGTACTTAACTTTGAAAACTTATAGTCACAGTTTTTAAAGAAAATAATTGAGAATTTAGTAAATATCTTTAGCTAATCTTAAACTGTTTTGTGAATAATTTAATCTCAATAAACCTAGGAAAATTAGACAGCATAAGCCACATCATCCCTCAACCTCGTTACTTTATAGTCACTGCTGCCATGAATCAGCTTTGTGCCAGCGATTATATTATGGTATATAGAATTCCTGGAAAGGGACATAAAGTTGTATTGATAGTTATAGGACTGTGTTGGTACAGAACCAGGTTCAATTGGATATAGTTGTATGTTTTATTCTGCTGACAAAATCATTTTGCTCAAATAGAACACTCCTGCTTGTCTTTAGTCCTGTAGATTTTCATTCCCATGATAGTAAAGATTCCTAGGGAATCAAAATGCAGTAAGGATTCTGACATAACTACTCAATGGTTTGGTTCTGATGTTAAACTTGTATTGAGGAAAAGAGAGAAATAACAAACCAGATATAAGAAACTGCAGAAACAGAATGTAGTTAGTCATTTGAAGAAGGGACTTTATTTACTTTTTTACAATATTGTATCTTCTTTATTGATGAGTAGTAATGGTGAAATTTGACAATTGGATTATGTTTGATAATAACTGTCTTACACAGCGCACTTCATATTTTATACTCAATAAATATATTCACTGTGTAATGACATTCCCCACCCATAATGTATTTGGGTGAGCAGCTATGATACCGAAGGAGTCTTTACCTTTTTGACATGATACAAATCAAATAGACCATCAAAATATTTAAATAGACATAATTGAAAAAAACAAAAGATGAGTGGTATAAAACAAGTTGCTTCATAGCTATTTCCCTTACTCTTCCTCCATCATTATTTTATTTTAGCTTGCTTCTATTTGAGCTACCTCTCTTCTCTTCTTATGCTTAGAGGTAGATTGAATGAGACTAGCTTCCTGCCTTTATAGCCTTCTAGAAAAATAATGATACTGAAAACTAAGAATGCACATCAACTGGACATTCCTTCACAATGAAAGCATCCTAAAGCTGAAATGAGAAAAATTGAGTTGTAAATGCAGGCACAAATCGCTCACATCTCTAATGCTCTTAGTGGTGGGCTAAATGGGGAGTGAATACAATAGTTATTTTTAATTGGCATTTTTTTTCAAAGTCATGGGTAATAGAGAAAAAAGCTATTTTTAAAATCTAGACTTTGAGTTTTCAGTGTTTTAGTTAGGGAACTAAAAGTTTTCTAAAGTTTGGGTAAAGCACAGCTTCTCATGTTAATGTACTTCTGAGTATTTTCTTATTCTCATACATAATTTAGATGGAAACAAAGGAAATAATGGAATATACATAAGAAATGTTACATACAAACTGGGTGTATTTATTTGCTATATATGCATTAGATGCATTTAGTACATGGTAAGAAAGATATGCACAAACTGAAGTAAAGCAAGATCAATTAATAAGCATATTTAATTTCAACTTGAAAAACACATTACAATCTTATTGTATAAATTCCTTTGGACAGCTCTGAGAAATAGAGATAGTAATGTAGAAAACATGAATACAAGATATTTCACAATTTTATTTACATTTACTTGTGTGAGGTTGGGACCATACACAGTGATGCTTATGAGTTATTTCTGGCTTTGTGCTCAGGAGAATGATCCCTTGTGATGCTCAAGGGATCATATATGTTGCCAGGATTGCAAATCTGGGTGAACTACATACAAGCCAAGTGCCTTATCTCCTGTAGTTTTTCTTTGACTCCACAATATTTTAGAAGGGCTTGAATAACAAGTTACTATCTGAATGTTCAAAATTATTTTGCGAATTACTGCGAATTCACGCCTGCCTACTGGGACTGACTGCAAAGAACTGTGAGTCCTGTCTTTGTGTTTATTTGTCCTCTCCTGTTATCCGAACCTCTCAGGAGTGGGCTGCAAAGAGGCTGCAGAAGAGCACGGCCGCTCGGCTCCACTACGCAGCCCTGTGCTCTTTCAAAGGTAAGAACATCATCGCAACAAGAAGAGTAAAAATCACACTACGGACTGTGCTGGATCACTGAAGCCCAACATTTCTCTCTGGACAGTCTTCTCTGCTGTGTGCCTAGGCCCAAGATTTGATCCTTTGAGAGGCCTAATTCACGGAGGACTCCACTCACTTGTAGGCAAATTGACACACCCGGAAAGGGCTGAAACAGAGGAGTGTGGCTGCGCACATCATATAGCCAATTAATACCACTGCAACACGTAGAAAAACACAAAATACTAGTGTGACAATGGGGAAACAACACAGGCCAGCATCAGACATAGAGAACGAAGATGACAATTCTGATGACCAGATAATGACCAATGAACTAATCAATCTCTCAGATAAGGACTTTAGAAAAGCAATATGGAAGATGCTGAAAGAACTCAAAGAAACCATGGACCGAGTTGAACAGGACACTAATAAGAACCAAGAAAATATGATGACAGAAAACACAAAACTCCAAACTGAAATAACATGTCAACTAACAGACCTGAAAAAGTCAGTAATTGAATTGAATGGTAAAATGGATGATCTCAACACCAGGGTAGAAGAAGCTGAGAATAGAATTGGTGCTGTGGAAGATGAGATAAATAACAACTCCATACAGTGGGAGAGATTGGAAAAAAACTTAAAACAAACAAACAGACAATGGAAAATATAGTCAAAGAATGGGAACAGATGAAAATAGAAGTCGATGATAAGATCAACAGAAACAACTTAAGAATCATTGGAGTCCAGAGACGCAGGAAGAAAATGTCCAGGAAGAATCAATGGCCAAGAAGATCATTAAAGAGAAGCTTCCCTGGGGCCCGGGAGATAGCATGGAGGTAAGGCATTTGCCTTTCATGCAAAAAGGTCATCGGTTCAAATCCTGGTGCCCCATATGGTCCCCTGTGCCTGCCAGGAGCAATTTCTGAGCATGGAGCCAGGAGTAACCCCTGAGCACTGCCCGGTGTGACCGAAAAACAAACAAACAAACAAAAAAACAAAAAAAAGAGAAGCTTCCAGAACTAAAGAATATATGTGATCAAATATTGCATGCCCGAAGAATACCAACCAAAAGAAACCCCAGAAAAAATACCCCAAGACACATCCTAGTCACAATGACAAATCCCACAGATAGAGACATAATTCTGCAAACAGCAAGATCAAAAAAGGAAATTACATTCAAGGGAGCATCCTTGAGAGTTACAACAGACCTGTCACCAGAACCACTCAAAGCCAGAAAGGAGTGGTGGGATATTGTGACAAGACTGAATGAAATGAATGCTTCACCTAGAATACTGTACCCAACAAAACTCACTTTCCGGTTTGATGGAAGAATACATGGTTTCACAGACAAAAACAGCTCAGAAACTTTACAGACTCACACCCACACTTAAGAGAAAAACTGAAAGACCTCATTTAAGACAAGACTAACCAAAAGACACACCAAATTTAGATATAAAGATGGCATCAAATCCCAGAAAAATTCTTTCTCTCAATATCAATGGACTAAATGCACAAGTTAAGAGACACAGAGTGGCTAAATGGATCAAAAAACTCAACCCAACTTTCTGCTGTCTACAAGAAACGCACCTGAATAGTCAGAACAAATATAGACTCAAAATAAAAGGCTGGAGGAAAATTATCCAAGCAAACAACACCCATAAAAAAGCTGGAGTGGCAATACTAATATTAGATAATGCAAACTTTATACTCAGAAAGGTTGTAAAGGACAAAGATGGACATTATATATTAATCAAGGGGATGTAGAGCAGGAAGAAATCACGCTTCTAAACATATATGCACCGAATGAGGGTCCAGCAAAATATTTAATACAATTGTTGACAAAGCTGAAAAATAACATCAACAGCAACACAATAAATGTGGGGCACCTCAACACAGCTTTGTCAACAATGGATAGGTCAACCAGACTGAAACCCAAGAAGAATATACTGGACCTGAGGAGAGAAATGGAAGAAAGAGGCCTAGTGGATATATATAGGACACTCCATTCACAGAAACCTGGATACACATTCTTCTCCAATGTACAGGGGACATTCTCCAGGATAGACTACATGCTGGCACATAAAACATATCTTCAAAATATCAAGAGGATAAAAATTTTGCAGGCTACCTTTGCTTACCACAAGGCTCTGAAATTATTTGTGAATTCTAAAGGAACAAAGAAGAAAATCTTAAACACCTGGAAGTTAAACAGCCTCATACTGAATAACCAGTGGGTCTGAGATGAAATAAAAAAGGAAATCAAAAGATTCCTGGGAACAAATGATAATGAAGACACAAACTATCAGAACATATGGGACACAGCAAAAGCAGTACTGAGAAAAAATTTATAGCCTTGCATGCACACATCAGGAAGGAAGAAGGGGATTAAGTGAGTAGCTTAATGACGCAGCTTATAGAACTAGAAAGTGCTCAACAAAAGGACCCCAAAATAGGGAGGCAGAAGGAAATAACAAAGCTGAGAGCAGAAATCAATGAAGTGGAAACCCAAAAAACAATCCGAAAGATCAACGAAAGCAGAAGTTGGTTCTTTTAAAAAATAAACAAGATTGATAGACCACTGGCAAAACTAACAAAGAAAGAGAGAGAGAGAGAGAGAGAGAGAAACTTGATGACTCGTATTAGGAATGAAAAAGGAAAGATCACTACTGATATGGCAGAGATTCAAAGGGTAATCAGAAGCTACTTTGAGAAGCTCTACGCCACTAAAAATGAGAACCTGGAAGAAATGGATAAATTCTTGAACTCTTGCAATCTTCCACGGTTGAAGGAAGAGGATGTAGCATATCTAAACACCCCCATCACTATTGATGTAATTAAAACGGTAATCAAATGTCTGCCCAAATACAAAAGCCCAGGCCCAGATGGATTCACCAATGAATTCTTTCAAACTTTCCAGGAGGAACTGCTACCAATCCTGGCAA
>PVKC010020984.1:0-18371 GCA_004027635.1 Crocidura indochinensis
TTTTTTCTTTTTTTTTTTTTTTTTGGTTTTTGGATCACACCCAGCAGTGCTCAGGGATTTACTCCTGGCTCTGTGCTCAGAAATCGCTCCTGGCAAGCTCCGGGGACCACATGGGATGTGGGAATTGAACTACTCCCTGTCCTGGGTTGGCTGCATGCAAGGCAAACGCCCTACTGCTGTGCTATCTCTCCAGCTCCCTAGATTCCTTTCATTTTAACACTAGATTCTTTTACAGTATAGAAGATTTTTAATTTGATTATGCCTATTTATTTGCCTTTCCTTGACTCCATTACTAATGGAGTAAAATAATTGAAGACATAGTTGAAGTTAATATCATAAAGAGTTCTGCCAATACATAGACCTTCCTGTAGTTTATGGCTTTGGATTTAATATTGAGATTGCTAATGCATTTTGAATTAACTTTATAATGTATGAGGTCATGGTCCATTATTTTTGCATGTGATGATCCAAGTTTCCCCAAAACATTTGAATAGACTTTTCCTACTTCATTCAGTGCACCTACTCCCTTTGCCATTAGTTAACTCTCCATGCCTCTAAGGCTATTCTATTTCATTGGTCTGAGTTATTCCACTACCACTGGGTTGAATTATTACAAGCAGTTTTGATTATTGTAGTTTTATAGTATAGTTTAAAGTCAAGGAATGCAATGCATCTCATTTCCCTGTTTATCATACTTATTTTGACTATTCCTTGAGTTTTATGTTGTTATAAAAATTTTAACTTTGTTGTTTTGTGTTACTGAAAAGTGCAAGAGGAATTTTTGGTAGAGATTGCATCAAATTTATATAATGCTATATGCAAATGGTTATTTTTTTCTTTTTTTTTGTTTTTGTTTTTGTTTTTGGGTCACACCCGGCAGTGCTCAGGAGTTACTCCTGGCTCCATGCTCAGAAATTGCTCCTGGCGGGCACAGGGGACCATATGGGGCACCGGGATTCGAACCGATGACCTTTTGCATGAAAGGCAAACGCCCCACCTCCATGCTATCTCCAGGGCCCCATAAATGGTTATTTTAACCAGACTAATTCTTCCAAATCATGAACATGTCATGTTTTTCTATTTCCTTACATATTCTTTTATTTCTTCTAATGGCATCTGATAGTTTTCATTGCATAAATATTTTATCTTCTTTTTTTTTTGGGAGGATAGGTCATTGGGGTCACACCTGGCAATACTCTATACTCAGAACCAATCTTGTCAGAACTCAAGAGACCCTATGGTTTGCTGGTATTGGAGTCAGGGTCAGCCACATGCAAGTAAAGTGCCCTACCTATGTATTATTGCTATTACTATTGCTCTGACTTTTGTTAATTAAATTGCTAGCTGTTTCAGGTTCTCAGATAAAGTTGTAAAAAGATTTGAAAAAAAGTGTTTAGTTCACTACTTGCAGACAGATGTGCAACAGATTTTTATGTATTGAATTGTTGCTAGTTAACTATATTAGTTTATTATTTTTAAGGGATTTTGATGTTTTTTTTTTGTTTTGTTTTGTTTTGTTTTTGGGCCACACCCGGTGATGCTCAGGGGTTACTCCTGGCTATTCGCTCAGATGTCGCTCCTGGCAGGCACGGGGGACCATATGGGGAACCGGGGGATCAAACCGCGGTCCTTCCTAGGTTAGCGCAGGCACCTTACCTCCAGCGCCACCGCCGGGGCCCCTTGATGGGGTTTTTATGGCTTTCTATGTCATCAGGTTATCATTGTCATCAAGGAATAGTGTTTTTTTGTTTTTGTTTATGTTTTTTTGTTTTTTGGGGGGGATGTTTTTTGGCGGTGCTCAGGGGATACTCCTGGCTGTCTGCTCAGAAATAGCTCCTGGCAGGCCTGGGGACCATATCAGACACCGGGATTCCAACCAACCACCCTTGGTCCTGGATCAGCTGTTTGCAAGGCAAACACTGCTATGCTATCTCTCCGGGCCCAATAGTGGTTTTTTTTTTTTAACACACTGTTCTTCCCCCACTTAAAAATTATTTTATGGAAACCATTGTTATTTACAAAGTTCTTCATAGTTGGGTTTCAGATATACAATGAATGAGAGCCAATCCCACCATCAATGTTGATCTCCCTCCACTTATGTTCCCAGAGTGCATCCAATGCCACCAGCCCTGTCTCCCAGCCTGCCAGTATAACAGGCCCATTTTAAGCTTTGATTGTTAAAGTTTGGGTCTTAATGATTCATTGTTGTTGACTTTGGCTTAGATCTTTAGTTCTGTCCTTTCTTAACACCACCAATGCACCCCCTTGGTTCCTAACTCTCATAATTCCATATTTGTGCTTCTCCTCCTCCACTTAGTTTCTTTCCTTCCCTTTGCTATACTCTGGAGCCTAGAGTGTTCAAGACAACTCTCATTTAAACCATTGCTTTTTTCATGTAGTTATTCTAAATACCACATATAAGTGATATTATTTTGTATTTATCCTTCTTTTTCTGGCTTACTTCATTTAACATAGTATCTTCTGTTTCTATCCATGTTGCAGCAAATTGCATGACTGCATCATTCCTTACAACTATAGTATTTCATTCTATATATGTACCACATCTTCATGATCCACTTGTCTGTTGTTGGACATCTAGATTGATTCCGAGTCTTAGCTATTGTACCAAGTGCTACAATGAATAGCGTCTGAATGAATAGTGTGCATACATCCTTTTGATCCTCTTGGATCAGTGTTTTTCTGTTCTGGGGATAGATATTCAAAAGCAGGATTTATGGATGATATGGCAGATCAAGAATTGATTTAGGGGCCTGGGATATAGCATGGAGGTAAGGTGTTTGCCTTTCATGCAAAAGGTCATCGGTTCGAATCCCGGTGCCCCATATGGTCCCCTGTGCCTGCCAGGAGCAATTTCTGAGCATGGAGCCAGGAGTAACCCCTGAGCACTGCCGGGTGTCCCCCCCCCCAAAAAAAAAGAAAAAAGAATTGATTTAGTGAGAACCCTCCATACTGTTTTCCATAGGGGTTAAACCAGAGAGAATAGTGCTTTTTAACTTCCAATTTAAGGGGCCGGGCAGTGGTGCTGGAGGTAAGGTGCCTGCCTTGCCCGTGCTAGCCTAGGACAGACCACGGTTCAATCCCCGATTTCCCATATGGTCCCCCAAGCCAGGAGCGACTTCTGAGCGCATAGCCAGGAGTAACCCCTGAGCATCACAGGGTGTGGCCCAAAAACAAAAAACAAAAAAAAAATTTCCAATTTAAGTCTTTTTAATAACTTTTTTTGCCTAATATCTATGGCTAGGACAGAAATATTATATTAACAGGAATGGTGTGATTCCCATCCACAGTGGGACAAGAAGATGAAGAGATACTTTCCCAAAGAAGTCATACGAATGACTAACGCACATACAAAAAAGTGTTCATCATCAGTCATGATTAGGAAAATGCAAATCAAAACAACAAGGAGATATAATCTCATACTTGAGAGAATGGCACCGATCAAAAAGTCTGGAAACAACTTTGGCAAGATAGTGATAATAAAAGAACCCCTATACACTGTTCATTGGAATGTTATGTGATTCAGCCCCTATGGAAAGCAAAGTGGATATCTATCACAAAAAAAAAAAATAGGAACAGAACTCTCATATGACCAAGTGATGTGACTTCTTGGCATCGATCATCAAAATGCAAGACAGCAATCTAAAAGTTACATGCATACCTATGTTTATTGCTTTATTTAGTATAATAGCCAAGATATGGAAACAACTCAAATGCCCAACTATGGATAAATGGATCAAAAAAGTTGTGGTATTGGTTCCAGAGGGATAGGATAGTGAGTAAGGCATTTGTTTTGCATATGACCAACCTGGGTTTGGTCTTTGGTGCTGCATATGGTCCTTTGAGCTTTCCAGGTGCCAGGCTCATCTCATCTCATATCACATCATATCAAAGTCCTATCATTTATTGATATATTCATATATTTTTTCTTTTTGTTGATGTAGTATATCATGCTAATTGCTTTGTGTATATTGAACCATCCTTGCATCACTGGAATGAATTCCATTTGACTATGTTCATCAGGGGTCTTGGCATTTTGTTTTAAGTAGTGTCCCTATATGCTTTTAGTATCAGGATACTGTTGACCTCAGAGAAACTGTTAGGGAGAATTCATGATTATTTAAATATTTGGAAATTAAATGGATAGGTAAGTGATTCTCTTTTGAATTTTTTTTTTTTTTTTTAGTTTTTGGGTCATACCTGGCAGTGCTCAGGTTACTCCTGGCTCTATGCTCAGAAATCTCTCCTGGCAGGCTCAGGGGACCATATGGGATGCCGGGATTTGAACCACCAATCTTCTGCATGCAAGGCAAACTCCTTACCTCCATGCTATCACTCTGACCCCCTCTTTTCTTTTTTGTTTGTTTGGTTTTTGGGCCACACCCAGTGATGCTCAGGGGTTACTCCTGGCAATGCGCTCAGAAGTGGCTCCTGGCTTGGGGGACCATATGGGAAACCAGGGGATCAAACCTCGGTCCATCCTAGGCTAGTGTAGGCAAGGCAGGCACCTTACCTCCAGCGCCACCGCCCGCTCCCTGACCCCCTCTTTTGAAATTTTGATAAAACTTACTAGTAAACTCATTTGAATTTTGGCTCTCTTTTTTTTCTTGAGATTTTTTAAATAACCATTTTAGTTTCCTTGTTAGTAATTGCTTTGTTCAGGTTTAACCTTTTTTGGAGTGTGGGGGGTAGGGAACTATTTCTGGCTCAGTGCTCAGGATAAACTCCCAGAGAACTTCAGGGAATTATAGTCAGTGTAATGGACTGGCATGCATGCCTTTCCTTCCCAAGTCTGTTCAGGTTCTTTATTTTAGTGTTGGGAAGTTGTATGATTTTAAAAAATTCAGCCATATCTTGTAGAGTGTTCAGTGGCATAAAATTGTTCATTGGTAACTTTAAGATCTTATGATATTTTATATTTCTGTGATATAATTTTCTCCTTTTATTTTTGATTAAATTTATCAAAGTTCTTTCTCTTTTTTCTTTGTGAGCCTAGCTAGAGGATCATCAATATTATTTATTCTTTTGAAAAAAACAGCTATTGGTTTCATTAACTCTGTATTATTTTATATTTCCCATATTATTTATTTACACTCTACTTTTGTTAGTTCTTTCCTTCTAGTTACTTTGGGTACAATTAATTGTTACTTTTCTAGTTTCTTGAGATGTGAGGTTGAGCTATTTATTTGAATTTTTCTTTTTATTCTGGTGTAACTTTCATTGCCATGAACTTTACTGTTAGTACTGCTTTTGCTAATTTTATAGTTTCTAATAACCTGTGACTTCATTCTTAATCATTTCCAGAAATATTTTATTTTCTTCACTTATTTCCTCTTTGACTCAGTGAGTGTTCAATGATGTGCCATTCAGTCTCTAAACATTTGTGTTTTTTTCTAGATTTCTTTTCATGGACTTATTTCTATATGTATAGCATTATTCTCTGAGATAAAACTCAATTTTTTTCTGTTTTCATTAACTTATGAGTATTCCATGTTTTAACACAAGATCTAACCTGGGAAATGGTCCTTGTGCACTGGAGAAGAAAGTATATTTGACTTTTGGTGAAGAAAACAATACATGAAACCCCATGCTTCCAATTCCTAGTTTAGGACTGTGGCTTATTTATTAATTTTCTGTTTGGTTGATCTGTTTAATATTGAGTGGGTTACTAAAACCATCAATAAGTATGATGCAATTGTTAGTGTCTCTCTTCAAGACTATTAGTAGTCAGTTTAAAAGCTTTTCTCTCCTTTTATTTGGTTCATATGTATTGATACCCTCATTGTGTTAGTAAATATATTATGCTAATCTATATTTCTTACTACTTTCTTTCATTTGAATTCTGTTTTGTTTGATATTGTTGCTCTCCCTGCTGTTTTAAACTTTTATTTCCATGTAAAATTGTTTTCCAGCCCTTTGAACTTATTATATCCTGAGAACATTAAAATGTGTTTCTTTTATGCAGCAAGAGTTGGGTTTTGTTTCTTGACCCATCCCATCACTTTGTACTTTTGATGGGGACTTCAGTGCATCGACTTTAGAGAAATTAGCAAGATCAAGGAATTATGCCATTTTATAATGAGAATAATTTTTAGTTTGTCATTGACTCTTTGTCTTTCCCTTATTTTTCCTGTTAGCACATGAATAGTCTTGTTAGGTCTTTTTTTTTTTTAAATATTTTGAGGTTACCATGTAGTCTATATCAATATTTTTTTTGTTTTTATTTGTTTGTTTGCTTGTCCATTTGTGGGTCTCACCTGGTAGAATTCAGGAATAACTCCAACTTTGTGTTTGGAAATTGCTCTTGGGAGCAGTCAGAGAATCATATGGTTCTGGGGATCAAATCCAGGCTCCCAGTATGCAAAATTTAAACTTAAAACTAATAAGTCTTGGGGGCCGGGCGGTGGCGCTGGAGGTAAGGTGCCTACCTGCCTGCGCTAGCCTAGGATGGATCGAGGTTCAACCCCCCGGTTCCCCATATGGTCCCCCGTGCCTGCCAGGAGCGACTTCTGAGCGCATAGCCAGGAGTAACCCCTGAGCGTCACCGGGTGTGGCCCAAAAGCCAAAAAAACAAAACAAAACAAAACAAAACAAAAAAAAACAACAAAAAAAAACTAGTAAGTCTTTAGCTCACTGTGGGACTTCCTCCTGATCTTTCTTTTTCCACCTTTTATAGTCCTTTATGTATCCTTCTGACCCTGAGAAATTTACAGTAGACAATCTTTAATAGAAACTAATTTAGTATTTCTCACAGAAATGCTTGAAAAGCAATACATGCTCTTAATTATTTTTTGTCTTGAAAATTTTAAATATTTTTACCACTGCTAAAAATGTTTTCACCATTGCTTCAAATATTGCAAGGCAAATATCCTATCCTCTGTGCTATCTCTCCATCCCCATAACCTGAAAGAGTTTAATTTGAGAAATATGATGTGAATTTTATGGAAGTTGCTTTCTATATAAGTTTTTGTTTTGCTCTTGTTGATTTTAAGAATCCTTTCTCTCTGTCTAGCTTTCTCTGATTCTTGTCATTTTAATTACAACATGTCTTGATGTTATTATATTTGAGTTTGTTTTTGTTTAGAACACCTGTGGCTTCTTGTGTCAGAGTATCTACCTACCTCCTCAAATTAAGCAAGTCCTTGGTTGTTCTCCCATTATTTTTCTCCTGCCATCCCTCCCCGTTTTGTTTTTGGGTCACACCTAGTGGCGCTCGGGGCTTACTCCTGGCTCTGCACTTAGGTGTCGATCCTGGCACAGGCTCGGGGACTATATGGAATGCCAGAAATCGAACTGGGGTCCGTTCTATGTTGGCCACATGCAAGACAAACACCTTACTATTGTGTTATAGCTCTGCCCCCCTTTCTCTCTTTCCTCCCTATCTGGGACTCCTTTATTGTCCCATAAATCTCATCCATCTTATTATTTTTTTTTCTTGGACTGGAACTATAATACGACAAGTGTTTGCCTTGCAAGTGGACAACCCAGGTTTGATCCTCAACATTCCCTATGATCCTCTGAGCTGACCAGGAATGATCCCTGAGTACAGAGCCAATAATCTACCCTGAGAACAAACAGATGTGACCCCCCCAATAATTCTTGTCATTTAATTATTTTTTGATAATTTTGTCTACCTTGTCTTTGAGATGACTGATTCAATTTTTATATTCTTCAATTCTGCACTGAGTCCCACTATTATTTTAGTTCAGCTCTAATGAGTTTGTTCACTAGTTCATTAGCTTCATTAGTTTATGTTTGGAGTTTATCTTTTTTTGGGGGGGGGCCACTTCCGGCAGTGCTCAGGGGTTACTCTTGGTTGTCTGTTCAGAAATCACTCCTGGGGGCCCGGGAGATAGCATGGAGGTAAGGCATTTGCCTTTCATGCAAAAGGTCATCAGTTTGAATCCTGGTGCCCCATATGGTCCCCCGTGCCTGGCAGGAGCAATTTCTGAGCATGGAGCCAGGAGTAACCCCTGAGCACTGCCGGGTATGACCCAATGGGACACTGGGATTCGAGCCAACCACCTTAGGTTCAGGATCGGCTGCTTGCAAGGCAAACGCCGCTATGCTATCTCTCCGGGCCCCGTTTGGAGTTTATCTTAAACTTCTTTTATACTTTCTACAAGCTTACTGATTTCTTTCTGGTGAAAGAAATTTCTTCATTTCATCAAACATCAACAGGATTGTTGCTTAGAGTTCTTTAGAGATTTTAGAAAATTCTGATCTGCTTGAAGACTTTCCTGGATCCTTTTGTCCCCATCCATTGATGAAGGTAGATTTCTCACTTCTTTATTATTCACGACTGTACTAAAGGGATCCAGGTAAAGATCCAAGTACAAGGGGCCTGAGCAATGGTCAGGGCCTCACACTCTATATAGAGTCAATGCCTATGGTTCTGAGCTTGTGTAGGTCTGGAACCTTGCCAGGCATTTGTGATCATCAGTGCCCAGTAGCAGTTGCAATGCCAAGGTCTAGCACACCCAAGCTCTGGTGTAGTGTTCAGAATTTCTGGTGTCTGACGAGATATTCCGTTAAAGTTGGGCTGATCTGAGAAGTGACCAAGGATCACTGTCCCATGTGCCCAATAATAGCTGTTCAGAGATCAGGCCTATCTTCATAGGTAGGTATTGAGGATTTTTCATTTGTCAGCCATTTAGAGCCACGCTGAAATTCTAGAGCCAAGGTTCAGTCTGCGGTGTCATGTGATTATTTCAATCGGTCAAATGAGTTTGAATGGGTCTTTGATGCTGCCAAATGAGCTTATTTGCATAAATACAAATAGGTCTGAATGTTATATTTAGGCAAGTCTGAGAAATGGGGGGGGGGGGGCACAGTCACTATCCTGTGAACAGTCTATGCCTAGTTTGAATAAGACTGTTGGGCTCCCTGGTATGCTGAACTTTTGGCAGCCAGGGTACTTTCACAAGTTAATTGACCTATGCAATGGTCAACACAGAGCATTCAGGTCGTGAGAGCTTTGAGTCAGATTCATTTAACATTGTGGGGTTAGGCTTCAGATAGCAAATCCTCCATAGTATCTGAACAATTGTATTAGGAAGATCTGGATAGAACTGGGAGCTCTATAGAACCAGGACCTGGAAGGCCCCCCCCCCCCCCATCTTACCAGTGTTTGCACAGATATGATGTGGATAGATAACCTTGGCACTGATTCGAATGGAACTGACAGCTGCTGTCTCTATCACCTCGTTTCCTGTTTGTGGTTGAATGTCTGGATGGGTGACTTGGGTCCCTTGGTAGCTGAATATGCTTTGGAAGGACTGGTCTACTTGTGGAGGATAGTGGGCAAAGCAGAGCTGAGTCTGTTAGACATGGTTAAATAAGTGTCCATCTATTGACCTGGAATTGGCAGGTTCATCTCGGAAATTGCAGTCCATAGCCAGACTGCCAGCAGCAACAGAGACAATGCCCAGTGCTTATTGTGACTCAAGCAGCCAGTTCTCAGTTCTAAGTCACTTGCTTCCCAGTTCAGCAGATGTGAAAACAGATATGTGTGTTCCACATTTCTACCATATTTCTTAGTGCATTAAAAGCCTTTGCAGTTGACTCTGTACTGTTTGGGTTCAAATAGCCATGCTCCTCAGCGAATTCTTCCATTCCATATAGCTGCTGCGTGTCATTCCACATGGAGGACTACCTGGATTCAGTGACATTATTTAGTTATTTACTTATTTATTTATTTATAAAAATACTTTATTTAGGGCCCTGGAGATAGCATGGAGGTAAGGCGTTTGCCTTTCATGCAAAAGGTCATCGATTCGAATCCTGGTGCCCCATATGGTCCCCCGTGCCTGCCAGGAGCAATTTCTGAGCATGGAGCCAGGAGTAACCCCTGAGCACTGCCGGGTGTGACCCCAAAAAATACTTTATTTAAACACCATGGTTACAATTTGCTCATAATACAGTTGACTTTTTTCATAGATACAAAGTTTTTCATGAGAGAATTTCAGTCATACAATGTACAACACCCTTCACCAGTGCACAAATCCAGCCACCAATATCTAGTTTCCATCCTGTCTTCCCCCTGCCTGCCTCTCCAGAGCAGACATTTTTCTTTTCTCTTTCTTTTTTATTTCTTCTCTCTCCTCTTTCTCTTTTTTCTCTTTTTCTCCTTCCCCTTTTTATACACTGTCTTTCTTGTCTAGTACCTGATCTTGAGGTGAAGATTTTTAATTTTTCACTATTTGAGGATGATGCCTGCTGTGGACTTATGATTAAATGACTATTTTGAGAAAAAAAATTTAACCCTCATTTTATTTAGTATTTTTAGTATGAAAGACATTGGCTCTTGTCAAATGCTTTTTATGTATCTATTGATATGATCATATGAGTTTTATTTTTATTGTATTGATATGGTGCACTACTTTAATTGACTTGCAAAAATTAAATCTTTCTTGCATTCTTTGGTCATGTTCATGTATTTTTAACATAATATTGATTTGGTTTGCTAATATCTTGCTGAAGATCTTTGTATTTATGTTAATTAAATACATAGGACTATAGTTTACTTTTTTAAAATGAGAGCTCTCTAAAGGCATCTTTAAGGTGGAAACAGCATTCTCCAAACAAGTGGAAGCAGACATAAATAGATGGGACAATATTAAGCTTAGAAGCTTCTGCACCTCAAAAAATAGTAAAATAGTGCCTAGGATAAAAAAATACCCCAATATCCATCAGACAAGAGGCTAATATCAAAAATATAAAAGGCACTGACAGAACTTTACAAGAAAAATGATCTAACCCCATCAAAAATTAGGGAGAAGAAATGAACACTTTTTCAAAGAAGAAATACAAATGGCCAAGAGGCACATGAAAAAATGATCCACATCACTAATCATTAGGGAGATACAAATCAAAACAATGATGAGGTACCATCTCATGACACAGAGACTGGCGCACATCACAAAGAACAAGAACAATCAGTGCTGACGGGGATGTGGAGAGAAAGGAACTGCTGATGGGAATGCTGTCTAGTCCAGCCTTTATGGAAAACAATATGGAGATTCCTCAAAAAACTGAAAATTGAACTCCCATATGATCCAGCTATTCCATTCCTAGGGATATACCTTAGGGACACAAAAACACAATTCAAAAATGCCTTCCTCACACCTATATTTATTGCAGCGCTATTTACAATAGCCAGACTCTGGAAACAACCAAGATGCCCTTCAACAGATGAATGGCTAAAGAAACTGTGGTACATATACACAATAGAATATTATGCCATCAGGAGAGATAAAGTCATGAAATTTTCCTATACCTGGATGTACATGGAAACTGTTATGCTGAGTGAAATAAGCCAGAGGGAGAGAGGGAGACACAGAACAATCTCACTGATCTATGGGTTTTATGAAAAATAAAAGACATTATTTTTATACAGATATTCCTCGCTTAACAACCTACCTATTTAGCGACCGCTCGCACTTAGGACCATCTCTTCACCATTATTTTATTTTATTTTAAATATCCTTTTTCTGTCTTGTACACTCTACAGTACAAGTGGTTGTTGGTGCTTTAATATACCTACTTTACTAACTTTATGTTCTGTAATACATTGCAGTACTGTGTAAATAGCACAACCTATGCAAATTAAAACAAGTGGAAGTTTCAGTTTGATCTTTCTCATTATTTTACTTATTCAGAATACTATATTGTCAAGTACTATGCATATACTGTACTGTATAGAGTACATGCAGTGAGGAATCACTTAACGACTAATTTGCTTAGTAACCAAGTCTTTAAAACCGAACTTGGTCGTTAAGTGAGGAGTATCTGTAATGCCCAGAGATCAGGACTGGAAGGACCGGCTCACAATATGAAGTTCACCACAAAGAAGAGTGAGTGCAGTTAGAGAAATAATACACTAACAACTACCATGACAATGTTAATGTGTGAGAGAAGTAGAATGCCTGTCTCAATTCCAGGCAGAGGGTGGGGGAGAAGGGAGATCAGGGGCATTGGTGGTGGAAATGTTGCACTGGTGAAAGTGGGTGTTCTTTGTATGACTGAAACCCAACTACAACCATGTTTGTTATTACGGTGTTTAAATAAAGAAATTATAAAAAAAACTGCTTTTAATGTTACAGCAATGTTTCTCTTGTAGAAGTTCTTTGAAAGGATTCCTGTTTCTGGGGTTTCTTTTTGTTTGTTTGTTTTTGTGTTTACAATTTTATGAAGGAGCCTGAAAAGGAATGGGAGCAGAATTTCTTTAAAGGTTTGAAAGAACTCAATAGTAAACCCATTTGGACCTGGGCTTTTGTTTTAGGGTAGACTACTTGATTGCCTTTTCAATTTTCCTTATAGTAATTCACTTGTTCTAGTGCTCTTTTTGTTGTTGGTGGTGGTGGGTTTTGGTTTTTGGGCTACTCTGGTGGCTCTCAAGTCTTACTCCTGACTTTGCACTCAAAAGTCACTCGAAGCAGGCTCAGGGGACACTCAGGGAACAATATGGGATGCTGGGGATTGAATCTGGGTCAGTTTTATTCAAGGCAAATGCCCTATCTGCTATGCTATTGCTCCTGCCCCTGTTCTAGTGCTCTTTTTTCCTTTTTATTCAAAAAGAGCTCAAAAGTGTGTCATTTCTTCTAGGTTCTCCAGTTTTATAGCATAAAGATATTCAAAGTAATCTATGTTTCTGACATCTTTCCTTTAATTTCTGATTTGCTTTAGTAGAGTTTTCTCTTTTTTTCTTTCTTTGTTAGTCTTGCCAATGGTTTGTCAATCTCCTTTATTCTTTCAAAGAACCATCTCTTGATTTCTCCCTGCCCCCTCTCTCTCTTTTGTTTTTGGGCCACACCCAATGACACTCAGGGGTTATTCATGGCTTTTTGCTTAGAAATTGCTCCTGACTTGGGGGATCACATGAGACGCCGAGGGATGGAATCATGGTCCATCCTAGGCTAGGGGGCAAAGACAGGTGCCTTACAGCTTGCGCCACTGCTCCGGCCCTTGATTTCTCATTTTTATAAATTATTCTCCTAGTTTTCATTTTATTTATTTCTGTTGCTTTTACCCATGAGATTTTGTATCATTCCTTCAATTACGAATGATAACCTAGATGGATAAAGAATTCTTGGTGAGGAATTTTCCCATTCAACATTTTCACTCTGTTCCTTCAGTCCTCCATTGAGGTGGGTTTTTGTTGTTGCTGTTGTTTTGGTTTTGGGGTCACACCCGGCAGCGCTCAGGGGTTCCTCCTGGCTCTACACTCAGAAATAGCCCCTGGCAGGCTCAGGGGACCATATGGGATGCCGGGATTCAAACCACCGTCCTTCTGCATGCAAGGCAAATGCCCTACCTCCATGCTATCTCTCTGACCCCCCAATGAGTTTTTTATTTCACCTACCATATTCCTCAGTTCCATCACTTCTTATTGTAGTTTTCTCTTTAGAAATGAGTGCATATATTTCTTGTATCTGTACCATTGCTTCTTTGATCTTATTAAATATCCACATCATAGTGTTCCTAAAGATTTTATCTGAGAGATTATATAGCTGGCTGGTGCTGTAGTCTTCTGAGCTATTATCTTCATTCCTTAGGCCTGGTAGACTTTAGGAAGTCACCTCATTGTCTCTGGAGTCTATTTTCATCATTCACTTTCATAAAAAGCATAGTGATTCATCCCCTACAGACAACAGGGTAGGACTGAGGACTTCCACAGTATATTTGCCATTTTTCCCAAATATCTTATAAAAAAGCATTGAAAATATGTTTTACTCTTAGTGACAGAAAAAGCCAAGGGTCTAACACAACACAAAAACGTATATGTATTTAGGCAAAGCTACACTTCAGTACCACCACTATTTGAAGTCCTGTCTGTTCTGCATTTTTGAAATGAAAACATCTCATAAACATCATTCTGATGAAATATAATACATATAAAGACTGTGATATGACGTGGCACATGTGTACATACACTAGTGCAGTTCACTAATTTAATCACTGCTCCCTAAGGGATACCGGAAAGAACTGAGATATTTCCACTTGCTTTGTGAAAAGTTTAGTATAAACGTTGAAAGCCACGAGGGGGAGGTTCACGTTACAGGGAGTGAATGTGTGAGAGGGTGAGGAGGTCTGAATACTCGGCATCTCTGAGACAAAAGCTCTTAGTTATAACTGCATTTCAGGAGAGGAGGGCGCCAGTTCCTTCACCACTTCCATTAAGGCACAACGACTTGCTTCAGGGATGCCTTTCTCTCAGGAAGTGCAATCTATAGTACAGGCAGAAAAATAAGCGAAAGAGGAAATTTGTTATTGATTTTCTCTTCTTCTGTGAAATGACATGAACGTTCAATGGCTTGTTAGCAGTTAGTTGTTCAATAAGGTTCCATTTGAGGCCACCTCAAGTTTCTTTCTCTCTGCAACCTTTTAAACTTCCTCAGGGGGTCAGCTTCTTTTGCGTTGATTGTCTGTTACTAGGAGTCTTGTTATTCATAACAGAGGCTTTTTACTAAAGATAAAACTCCAAATATTCCCAGACAATAAAGTACGTAACACACACACACACACACACACACACACACACACACACACACACACACACACACACACACACACACCAAATCTGAAAGTCCAGTGGGAAAAGGAGGAGGAATTGGAAATCCTGACCAGGACTAAACTCAATGTGTTATCCTGTGGGGCTAACGAAAGGTTGGTCTGTCAGTTATGCGTGCCTCTTGATACCAGTTGCGTGCGAAACATTTACAGTGTTCTGGTGAGTGGATTAAATCATCTTATGCTTTTTGTTCTGTAGAGATGCAATAAGTCGCCTGTGTGAGGCTGTCCCTGGGGCCACTGGAGCAGCTAAAAAGCGAAAGGTAACTATTGGCATGGTCTTGTTTTCTGTTTTCTTAAATATAGGAAAGAGTATCAGAATGGTTGTTCATTCTTTCCACCATGTGATTCAAGGTCCAACCCGGCCTTTATCTCTTGCTATGCTAGCAGAGCTACTTCCATTGTTCTTCTTGTCCTCCAATTTCTGCTGATTGGACTGACACTGCCTGAATGAGGTGCTCTGAGAATAAGTGTGAAGAAAGGCCCTGGCTTTAAATCTGGGTATTATCCCCCTAAGAATGTAGTATCACAAGATTCAGACTCTTGCTTCTGTAATGTGAAGTTGCTGAGCCAGTTAGCCAGTTTGGTATTTTACTATTTTAAACTTGTAATATATGTATTCTGTGTTTTAACTTACATAGACTTCATATAGATTCCCTGACTTATTTTCAGACCATAAGTCCTGGTGGAGTTAAGACAGTCATTCATGAAGGAAGGGACTTTTCATGCTGAAACAAAGTCCACATTTGATATTTTGTAGAGTTGGATTTTTTGTTTTTGTTTTTGGACTACACCCGGTGATGCTCAGGGATTGATCCTGGTTCTGTGCTCAGAAATTGCTCCTGTCTCTGGAGATTGAACCCAGGTCCATCCTGGGTCAGCCATATGCAAGGCAAATGCCCTATTGCAGTGCTATCGCTCCAGCCCCTAGAGTTGGATTTAAACCCTGCCTCTGCCACACACTCTTGGAGTCCTGATTTCCTTATATATAGTTGTGTAAAAATTTAAAAAAATGAATGAATTAACCTTAGAATAGTTACATTATTTGAAAAGTCCAAAAGCTCCTAAAATAGGGAAGGAGGGCCAGAGCGATAGTATAGCAGTAGGGCAGTTGCCTTGCAGGCAGTCGACCTGAAACAGACCTAGGTTTGATCCCCGGCACCCCATATGGTCCTAAGAGCCGGCCAGGAGCAATTTCTGAAAGCAGAGCTAGGAGTAACCCCTGAACACTGCTGGGTGTGACCCCAAAACAAAGAAACAAATGAACAAAAATTCCCCCCCAAAAAACAGGGAAGAAATTTTTAGCCATCTTCCAGTCTCATCCTCTCCTTTTGGCAGTTATGAATTATTACTCAGAGGAGAGATAACTTGGCCTGAGTCACTAGGGCGATGAAGATCTGTGTAAATCAGGTCTTCTGACTCCTGACAGTATTATACTTCTCTACCAACCTGCCTCATTTGAAAAAGCAAAAACACTTGACAATAATAACAATAATAGTTGGAAATGATCACACTGGACAAGAACTGGGTGCTGAAAGGAAGTAAAATGCTTTGCATGATACCCTTTAAGTAAGTAAAGAATTGCAAACTCTAAGTAACAGTATTACTAACCACAGTACATAAAAGGAAAAAAAAGAGAAAGGTACCATAAAGTTAGGCTGAGAGGAAGGGCAGCAAGGAAAGTGGTGATGGGAAATGAACACTGGTGAAGGGATAGATTTTGATACATTGAATGACTGAAACTCAATTATCAACAACTTTTTAGCTCTTTATCTTATGGTGATTCAATTTAAAAATAAACAATCCTTTTAAGCAAAATTAATGATGGCACTAGTTAAAATATAGTGATAAAACACTTTTGTATGAAATAATGTCACTCTGTTTTGCATAAGTTGAGCTCCCATGATGACTGATCTAAGTCACATGGTATAAAAATTTCTTGTATATGGTCTTGAATAAGGTTCACATTCCCTTCTACTCATTTCTTTAATAGAAAACTTGATCCCCAATAGCCCTTCTAGTTTTTTTCCCTGCTTCTTATAACCTCTAAAAATAGAAAGATTTGCCTGGAATAGTCTATCAGGCAGGCTCATTGATTTAAAGCCTAGCCTCATTTCAGGACTATGACCCATAAAGCCAAGCAAAACAAATCAGGTTATCATTGCTCCAGAATAATTAACTGTAAAGGTTGCAAAAGGGGGTGGCACTTTTTATTTTATATATCTTTATTTAAACAGCTTGATTACAAATGTTATTGTAGTTGGGTTTCAGTCATGCAAAGAACACCCCCTTCACCAGTGCAACATTCCCATTACCCATTTGTCTCAGATCTCCCTCCACCGGGTGTGGGACTTTTAAACTTATTTTTACTGGTTGAGGTTCTGTGGTTTACAATACTGTTAGCCTGTTTATCATGATCTAGTATACATAATTTCCACATCACCCCCCTCACCAGTATACATTCCTCTCTCAAAGAAGGGTGTATTAAAATTACTTTCCATTGGTAGCCAGCATTTACTGAGTACTTCAACTTAATAGGGAGTCTTCTAAATATTTAATAGTCTTAGACATTTTCCCAGTTAAAAAACAGATAAAAATATACAAACACAAATCTACCAAGTGTACTGTTCATATAGCCGAGCAGCCATCACCACCGTCCACCTATCCACCCATCACCTGAAATCATTTTGTTGGGGAAAATGAAGCATTCTATCCATTAACCAGTAGGCCGCCCTGTACCCTCTTCATCCCCTGTAACATCATTCTACTTTCCATTGATATGGTTCGATAATTCTAAGTTCCTAATATAAGTGGAATCATAGAGTATGTATATTCCTGTTTTATTTTACTCCATATAAAACATGGATGTACACATGTCTGATACAATCTTGCCTTCCAATCTTTAGGGTATAGAATAAGGGATAGAATCACTGGGTCATATGTTAATTCTATTTTAAAAATTTTGAGGAGGATAAAAAGACCAAATGAAAAAAATTTGGCTCGTCATTTGTAAAAGAATATATTTAAAAAATAATTTTTATTGAGACCAATATCAATTAGAAGTCTTTCACAGTTATATTTAAGGTACATAGTGACAATGAATTAGGGCAATTCCCCCCACCGGTGTTGATCTTCCTCCACCCCTCTTCCCAGCATATTTCCCTGTCTCCACCCTTAGCCCCCTGGACTGCTAGTGTAAAACAAGTCCCTTTTGTGTCTAACTTGTTATAGTTTGGGTTTCTTGATTCTATTGTCCTTGACTTCAGGCTAGGTGTTTAGGGCTGCATTTATTTATTTATTTATTTATCTATCTATTTATTTATTTATTTTGGTTTTTGAGCCACACCCAGCGGTGCTCAGGGGTTACTCCTGGCTGTCTGCTAAGAAATAGCTCCTGGCAGGCACAGGGGACCATATGGGACACCCGGATTCAAACCAACCACCTTTGGTCCTGGATTGGCTGTTTGCATGGCAAACACCGCTGTGCTATCTCTCTGGGCCCAGGACTGATTTCCTATTTTAATTTCCATTAATGTTCATGAGATTGCTTGACCCTGGTACCATTTACTTTTTATTCCCTCAATTTATGAGGCAGAACAAGTTGATTCGTGCTCTATGGTTCTATTGAAAAAGAAAACAGGTGCCTGGGAGATAGCATGGAGGTAAGGCATGCAAAAGGTCATCGGTTCGAATCCCGGTGCCCCATACGGTCCCCCCCCCCACCCCCGTGCCTGCCAGGAGCAATTTCTGAGCATGGAGCCAGGAGTAACCCCTGAGCACTG
>PVKC010020985.1:0-18371 GCA_004027635.1 Crocidura indochinensis
CAAGGCAGGCACCTTACCTCCAGCGCCACCGCCCGGCCCCTGTATTTATCAACTCTTAAAAAGTTCTTATCAAGGATTAATTTGATTATTGTTTCTTCATCACATTGGTTTTTCTGTTTTTCATGGACACCAATAATTTTTTATATTTTTCCACTTGAACTTATCTGATAGTTCTTTGTATGCTGTTCACTTCCTTTCAGGATGTTTTCCACCTTTTTTGTTTGTTTGTTCGTTTTGTTTTTAAGGGGGTACTCCCAGTGATGCTCAGGGGTTACTCCTGACTATGCGCTCAGAAATCTCTCCTGGCTTGGGGAACCATATGGGACTAGGGGATTGAACCGTAATTTGTCCTAAACTAGCACCAGCAAGGCAGATGCCTTACCATTCTTCATGACCGTTCTGGTTCCTGACCTTATTATTACCTTATTATTAACAGTTTCCTTCATATTATCTTAGAGCTCCTTGATCTTTTGCTCAGCTGCTGATATTCTACTCTTTAGAGATTCTATTGAGTATTTTATATCAGTTATATGGTATTAATTTATGTCATTTTTGATTGCAGTAGTTGTCTAATTTTGACTCGCACTTTTTTGTGCTTTGCTGACTACCTGCTCCATTGTTTCTCTCAGCCATTATACATGGTGCCAATAAAGTCGTTGAGTGTTTGCTGAGCTCGTTGTCGGTGTTGTCTGTGCCTTCAGTAATTTTATTTTATTCATTGAAACTACTTCTAGTTTTAAAGTATGTGTAGTGGTGTCCACCAGAGGTAAACTTCATCTGAAAGTGGAGCAGAAGCAGAAATTCAGGTGCTGTGTGTGGGCCAATTAATATAGATTTTAAAATATGGATCATTAACATTTGAATAGGGATTAGAATGATAGTACAATGTAAAGAGCATTTGACTAGCACACAGACATCTTAGGTTCATTTTCAGACACTTTATATGGCCTCATAAGCATATGGCCTCAGGCATGACTTCAAAACAAAATAAACCAAAAATATTAGAGGAGGGAAATAGGAAGAGGAGAACAGGGATCAGGGCACATAAACTTGAACTCATTGGTAGGGTAGAAGTGACGTATAGTGTATATATATATACATGCATATATATACATATAAATATATGTATATATACATACACATATGTACCTATATGCACATATATCCCACACAGACAAAAATAAAGACATCCAGCTAAAATCTGTCATCAATTAATGTCTTTTAATAATTCTGTAATATTCTTAGTTTGTGTGTTATCTATGTGTTATCTATTGTGTTATCTATGGTGATTTTAATAAATTTGTTTATTTTATTTGGATAATACAGCAGAAAAATTGGAGTATCAGTTTGCATTCATAAAATACTAGGCAATAAGTTTGTAAAGATGCTTTGCATTAACGACATTAGCTGATTTTCTTACAATTTAATCTAGCGCAAACTAACCAATTTCATCTTTGCAAAATTTCTTCTGTGAATAATAAAAATGTGCTATCTTTAGTTACTCTTATTATTATGGGATAGATAATATAAAGTTTTAATAGAGGAAAATATAAAATGTAAAGAAAAAGTAAAGTAAAGGAAAAAGTACAAGTGAAGTAAAAGAAAAAACATAAAGGAAAGTGAATGTAAAGAAAGAAAGAAAATAAAAATACAGCCCTCAGTTTGGGTGCTTAATGAAATGTATTAATATACATATTATAGAATATATTTAATATATAGTCAAAATTTGAACCAGCCAATGCATAAGCATACATGTTTTAAAGCTAATAAATTACATTTTGTGAAAATATAATTTGGAATGATTGTATATAGATATTAAATAGCTATATATTATTTACATGTGTTTGTAATAAATTACTCAACTAATTGAACTATCTGATAACAAAATTGATTAGAAATCAGCATATCAGCATATTTTAGTGATAAAGTCATGTTTCTCTCTGCTGTCCATTTGCCCTGCTGTTTTTTTTTCTATAAATAGAACTCTATAGATTATACTGATAAATACAGTATGTTTTTGAGGAATCAAGGTAGAATTATGGACTGGGTCATTGACAGATCTTAATAACATGTAAAACAAGTTCTATTATAGTGAATATTTATTTTTAAATCAATACTAAGACAAAAATGTAAATTGTAAGTGTTTTGAGTAAAACAAATTTATCCAGAAACAGTGTTTAGAATGATTAATATATGTCTTTGATGAAAATTGAAATATGACTTTAGAAAAATGTTATTATATGTATCCTTCTTATGAATGCAAAATGAGACTGTATTAAATAACAGCATGATATAACAATTGGCCATTTTTCTTTCTGTTTTTGGACCACACCTGGCTCAGAAATCATTCCTGACAGGCTCAAATGCTGGGGATCAAACTCATGTGTAAAGAAAATGCCCTACCTGCTGTGTCATTGCTCCAGCCTCTAGCTTTGATAAATGATTATTAAGTGCAACTTTCAAAGATTTTAATATAATGTTTTCAAGGTTCTACAACCATTTAAAGTGCTATCATTGTAACATTTAGCGGTTGAAGAGTCCTAAGCTGCTGCTGATTGATATGAAGAAATTAATTGTCAGAGCTGAAATCCAACTTAAACATCTGATGAAGTAAGTAGCTTAATGGAAAGTGACTCCAGTCACAAAAGTTTTCTGCTTACTCACAAAATTTTCTATTAGTGATGTAGCTCAGAGATACAGAACTTGTTTTGTATACATGCAGTCCTGTGATTAGTCCCAACACTGCCAAAATTAAGTTTTCAAAGGGAGAATTTTTCAAGAGTTTTAGCTATAATTTTTATGATTTTAAGAGTATACCTATGTAGATGATAGAGTATTATGAGATAGCTTTACTAAATTTCAATATTGGTGCTGTATATAAACTTTATAAACATGACCTCTTAAAGTCTTACATATTTTTGTGTGGTGTGTGTATGTGTGTATATAATTTTCCTAGTGTGTTATATCTATTATATCTTTTAAGATAAGAATAAGGACGTTACTGTCTAGGAGCTGTTAAAGTGATGAGATATAGCCATTGTTCTCTATTATGACTGCAAGACCTGATAGCTGAAACACCTGTTTTCAGTGGTATATATTACCACCCTTTTAAGAAAATGCCACAGCTTTCCTAATTCTAAACATTTTTACTTGTTGGATATAACACTCGTCTATCCATTTAATTTTCTCATCTTCTAGTAAGATATAGAAAAAAATCATGTCCTCTCTTTTTTGTTTCATTCTTAATATTCTAGTGGCATTGTTTTAATAATTCTCACTCTATCAGGGCAGTCATGGAGAAATTCTCAAGTACTTGATGCTTAATTAGCCTTCTAAGTTCATTAGGAACTACATAAAGGATAGGCCAATGTTAATATTAACCATTACCATAATTATATAATACATTATAATATTTATTCTGTATTACCACAATTATAAATATTTGTAATAACATAAACCATATATTAGTCTGTTATCTTTTATTATGGTAATATCACATGTAAATATCCATTCCATTTTTGTCTTTTATATGTCATTGTCATGATAGAGTAAACAAAGAATTATTAAGCCTTGCACATATTTTTATGCTCTTTTTTTCCTTTTGAAAATTTGCATTCTGTGAGTTGTCTTTTTTATATATCTAGTCCTATTTTTTCATTTCAATGTTTTCACCATTTAGAAAAGATAAATCATTTTACTATATAATAACTAATGCTAGATATTGGATTAATTGTTTATGCCATTTTCTTTTTTTTATTTTTATATGCAATAAATTATTTGCTTTCTATAAGAAATAGATATAAAAATAAAAGATTTTTCTGCTACGCCAATATCTAGAAAGTAGAAATAATATTCTATTAAATAACAAGAGTTAGATTAACTGATTGCAGAAATTCAGTATAATAAAAATAAGTAGCATTCATCACTGACTGACAATGATTTTTACCACTACTTCTGCTGAGAGCTACCATTTATTTTTAATTTAATGCCATGTCAGATACTGGATCTTTATGTGCTTTGTGAGTAGAAGGAAAATAAATATTTCAGTGTCCCTACCTCAAAAATAGAGAAACTGAAAGAAACTAAGAAGCTTTCTAAGGTTTACAAGTTAGTACTGTCATATAATCAATCTGGATTGAGTTCAGTTTATGATGATTTCAAAATATACTTTCTGCACCCCGCTACCATTAACTTAAAAATGATGTATACATTTATTTATTTATTTATTTATTTGGTTTTTGGGCCATACCGATTACGCTCAGGGGTTACTCCTGGCTATGGGCTCAGAAGTCACTCCTGGCTGGGGGGACCATATGGGAAACCCGGGGATCGAACCGTGGTCCGTCTTAGGCTAGCGCAGGCAAGGCAGGCACCTTACCTCCAGTGCCACCGCCCGACCCCACATTTTTTTATTTTTATATTCAAAAGTGCTTTAACTCTTTGAGGTTGAAGAGTAGCATGTAACTTTGTACAGGAAGTATAATAAGTTTGAGTTTTTTTTGTTTTAATGAATCTAACAATCCTGAACTAGCATCAATGTCAACACTTAACTGATTCCATCTATAGAACTAGTCTCCATTTTATCACTTACCTTTTTTCTCATAAATAAGACGTGTCTAATCAGTGCTTTTTTCACTTGTTTGTTTTGGGTCACTTTTGGCAGTGCTCTGGGGTTACTCTTGGTTCTAAGCTCAGAATTCTCTTCTGGTGTGCATGGGGACCATATTGGGAATCAAACATTGGTTGACAGCATGAAAGGAAGCATCCTACATGCTGACCTATCACTTTAGCCTCAATTACTTCTATTTTGTTTAGCAGCTTCATTGAGATTTAATTCATATAACATGAAACTCACCAACTTAAATTATATACTATGGGTATTTAGTTTTCAGAGTTATCCAACTATCACTACAATTTTAAGACACATTATCTTCATAAGAAACTTCCCATTTCCCCTAGAGCATCTCTTTGTCCTAGGTAACCTCTAATTTTTTTTTACTATTTTCTTTCAGTTTTTGTTTTGTTTTGGGGCCACACCGGCAGCTCTCAGTGGTTACTCCTGGCTATCTGCTCAGAAATCACTACTGGCAGACACGGGGGACCATATGGGATGCCGGGATTCTAACCACCCAGGATTTGGTCCTGGGTTGGCTGCTTGCAAGGCAAATGCTCTTCTGCTGTGCTATCTCTCTGGCCCCCTTTTTTCCTATCTATCTAAAAATTTTTTCTAGAACTTTGTGTAAATGACACTCGATACATAGATTTTTGTGTGTATTTGGTTTATTTCAGAGCGTCCTCAAGGCATACCTATGATTTGGTATGTACTTTTTTTTTTATTGTAGAGTAGTTTTCAGTTGTATGACTAAATAATTTTATTTTTCCTCCTCATTAAGTGAAGGAAATTTGGGTTATATCTATTTTATTTTTTTGGTTTTTGGGCCACACCCAGTGACACTCAGGGGTTACTCCTGGCTATGCTCTCAGAAGTTGCTCCTGACTTGGGGGACCATATGGGAAACCAGGGGATGGAACCGGGGTCCACACTAGGCTAACGTAGGCAAGGCAGGCACTTACCTCCAGCTCCACCGCCTGGCCCCAGTTATTTCTAATTTTGAAATTAGTTTTAATAATGTTTATATATCCCTGTATATTTTTTCACATAACAATATTTAATGTTATGTAGTTCTTTACCAAAATTGCTGGACACATGAAAATGCCAAATTAATATTTTGGGAAATTTTAGTCAAATATCTGCAGCAATTTTTATTAACTACGATCATTTCAATTTCCCCATAAATTGTCAATTTTTGTTACTATTTGCCTTCTTTAATATAACCATCCTACTGTGTGTGACATCATTATAGTTTATTGTTATTTTATTTAAAAAATGACATTTAATTAATTTATTTATTTAGGTTTTGAGTCCTATTTGGCAATGTTCAAGTGTACTCCTGGTTTTGTGCTCAGGAAACACTCCTTGCAATGCTCAGGAACATATGGAATACCTGGGATTTAACCCTGATCAACCTCATACAAGGGAAAATTCTTTATTTACTGTACCTTTTCTCTTCTCCCCACTGCTATTTGATTTTTTTTATTGTTCTGTTCAATATCAGAGATTCAATCAGACCCTCATATATGCTATGTTGAGCTACAACCCTGGCTTTTGTATTTTTTAATGTTATTGATTTCTATGTGCTCATTTTTTAATCTTTGGAGAATTATCAATATCACTTGCGTTGCTTGAATTCCTAGTTATAAGATAATTGATATACTTAAATATGTTATTTAAACCATTGTGATTTACAAAGATTTTCATAGTTGAGTTTTAGACATACAATGGATCAAGGCCAATGCTACCACCAATGTTCCCAGAGTCCATCCCAAGCCATTACCCCCTATCCTCCAGTCTGCCAGCATAAAGAACTACAATTTTACGTTTTGATTGATATAATTTGGGTCTCATAAATTTCATTGTTGTTGAGTTTGGCTTGGATATATAGTTTTGTCCTTATATTAACATCACCATTTTTTCTGAGACCATTTGACTCCTGGCCCCCAACGATAATTGATATATTTTATATAGAGCTTTTTGTACAATATATGATCTCCAATTATTTCTTCCCATTCTATGTGTCTATTTATTTTAATCATTTAAGTAAGTATTTTGTAAAGTCTTAATTTGATGAAGCCCTAAATGTCCATTTATCCATGTTTTGCTATCAGATATAAGATGACTGCCTAATTTTTGGTCACTAAAATTTGCTCTAATAGGACTGGGAAGATAGAAATTACATTTCTACCTTGTGCTAGGTCCTGACTTCAAAGGGTCCTGGCACAGATTATTTCCTATGAGATTTTTTTACAGGTGTGTTTCCTATATTTCTTAAAAAGGGATGTATAGCTATATATACATACATATATCAGCATAAGCCATTCTATTTAGGCATTTGAATTAATTTATTAGTGATGTGTGAAGATTTTAATTTTCCTTTAGATATAAAGTTGTACAAATGCCATTTGATGAAAAATATTTTTCTATTGACTTGAGTTATCACACTACTGAGAATCAAAGGGTCTATTTACAAATTCAATATTTTATTTCATTGATCTATGTACTTATCATGCTGCCACAATTGTATGCTATTCTTTGAAATAAGTTTTGAAATTAGAACATGTAAATAATTTGATTTTTTAAAAGGGTTTTGGAATTGCTCCTTTTTATAAATATTAGTATGAAATTTAGAATCAGATTGAACATTTATGCAATAAAACAACAAGGTTTATTTTTGTTTGTTTGCTTTGGCTTGGTTTTGGGGACACACCCAGTGATGCTCAGGGGTTACTCCTGGCTAGGAGTGCTCAGAAATTGCTCTGGCTTGGGGGACCATATGGGACTACAGGAGATCGAACTGCGGTCCATTTGATGTTAGTGCATGCAAGGCAAATGCTCTACCACTTGCGCCACCACTCTAGCTCCAAACCAACAAGGTTTTTGAATCTATAGATGACTTTGCAGAATATTTCCATGCTAGTATTCTGATTCTTGGAAAAAGAATATGTTTTCATTATTTAGGTATTTTTTTTATTTCTTTCTACATTATTTTATAATTTTTAGGTTATCAGTTTTGCATTTTTTTCTTTTTTATTATTCATATTATTGTGTATATACTTGATTTATACATTTTGGAGGTGTTTTTCAGCTGTTTTGGTGATAAATTCTAGGAATACAATTTGTTTATGTCTTAATTTTCTTTAATATTTGCTCAGGTTTAGAACATTTCATCCCATGTTGAACTGATTTGGTGGGAAAAGGCACTAATGTCTTCCTCACTTAATGACAAGTTATTTATATATTCAACATTAAGTTTGATATGAACTTTTTTGTAGCTTCCCTTTGTAAAGTCAAAAACTTCATTTTCCTATTTTTACATTATGAAATATATATCATTTTTAAATTATTGGAGTAATAAAATTTTAGATCTTCACTTTTGGACCTGTAATCTTACAGTTTTTCATAAATGCTCCTCTATTTTCTTTTAGATTACATAGAACAGTTTTTGTTAATAAAATGTTAAAGTCCCTCTCTGTATGTACATCTTTTTTTTTTTTGAACAGCTTTCAGGATTTGTGCTACTAACTGCATTGTCTGTGAACTTACTGAGTTCATTGGTACTGGCTGAGTCTTTTGTTATTGTTTTCAATAATTAAACTTGGTAGGCTTCTCTGCAACTTTCCATCAAATTTGAAATGCTGTTAGTGGGCAGATCAATAGTCTGTTGTTTTTCCTTTAAAAACAAAATAAAACAAAACATTGCCTCTATATTTCAGTTTAGGTAATTTCTATTGCTTTCAATCTTAAAATTAATTGGCATTTTTAAAATTTATGTCTGGTAACTTGCTAAGCCCTTGGAAAGCATTCTTTATCTGTTATGTTTTTCATTTCTTGAAGATACAACTTTTGTTTTCAATTTTTATCATTCTGTCAAAATTTCCCATGTGGACATACAAGTTGCTTCTTTTGTCTACTAGAACATTTTAGTTTTTGCTTTTGGTATTTTATTACAGTTATATTTGTTTGCCTTGGACCACACTTGCTGGTGCTCAAGCTTACTCTTGGTTCTATACTCCCCGTATTCTACGGGGAGGTGATTTGGGAATTGTGATTGATCTTAAATAATGCAAGTGACTTAACCCCTGTGCTATTTCTCCAACCTCTCCACAGATTATTTTATGGGGGAGGAGGAGCAGACCTTACTGTGTTCAGTACTTACTCCTGGCTCTGTGCTCAGGAATCACTCTTGTATGTTTCCCAGGCACAATACGTGGTTACAGAATTAAATTCTCGTGGGCAGTGTGCAAGATAAAATTCTTAACAATTCTGTACCATCTATCTAGTCCTTAAATCTTATGTTCCATCATTTGAATCATATCTGAATCTGCTTCTAGTGTTTGCCTTATTTATAAGAATTTAATTATTTACAAGATTTTGTTGCATTTAAAAGCCAGATAATTTATTTAGGACCATAGATATGTAGATAAATATTATAAGTATTATTTATACCTACAAATGGGCAAATTTTGTTTTCTGATAGGCATTTTCCTGGGGGTAGGGGGCTGTAATGATAGCACAGCTGTAGGGCATTTGTCTTGCATGTAGCCGACCTGAGTTTGATCCCCAGCATCCCAGTTGGTACCTCAAGCCTGCTAGGAGTGATTTCTAAGCACAGACTAGGAGTAAATGAAGAACCACCAGGCTTGGCCCCCAAACAAAACAAACAAAAACAATCAAAGGTTTTTCCACAGGATTCATGTTTTTCTTGCTTACATTTTCTTAGCAAAGGGTATTTGTTATTATTTTTTGATTTTACATCGTCTATCATTAGACACTTTTAAGTTATGATTATTATTAAACATTGTTGGAAGTGATAAAGTGGGATATGAGCAATTTTTTATGGGAAGCTCATCAAAGGCTGGTGCATTGGATTTAAGGGAAGGCTTTATAAATATTCTGTCATTGTCACTGCGATATGAAAAGTGAGTCTGGGCCAAGTGTGTGTTTCTGACACCTTCAAGGAGCAATTTCATACTTTATCCTTTTTTAATTTATATCAGGAACCAGAATTTTATGTTTTTCCTTCATGATTAAAGTGTTCGTTTTATAGAAGAGATAATAGTGGAGTCTCCGGTGTTCGGAATTTTCTGCAGTAATTACATTTCTCTTTCCCCAGACCTGAAAAATAAGGAAAAAAATAGAGCTTTTATTTTTCACCCATCTTTCTTATTTGTATGTGGTGAGGATTGTGGAGATGAGAAGCGGTGTCTGATAATTCCATTGGTACCCATGGCTCACAGAGGTTATTGAATCTAATTCACTATCAGCTTATGTATATTCCTGAAGCATTTTGACTGCTTTCCTACTTGATTGTTAGTCTGGGATTTCTGGCATCTGCCCCAGGCAAGTCAGGGCTGCCTCTTGTTTATGATTCTACATATGGTGAGTTTATTATTTATACTGTGACCTCAACTACTCGTTGAGACTCAGAAAAGTTGTGATTTTGATTAACTGAGTTTTTGTTGTTGCTGAGGTTTAAAGTCATATTTCTTTCAGTGTTGATATACTAAGTAGAATTTTTTAGTAAACTTTCTTTATTAGCATAAATGTTTAGATAGCAAAGAGGTTAAGGTGCTTGCTTTGCATGTTGCCATAGTGCATGGTTACTAAGTGAATACTAAAGAAATGTTTTTGTTAATCTAACTCTGTGAGAAAAGGATGGTATAGCCTAAGGAATAATGAACATTTAATAAAATTAAAACATTTATACACTTACATAGTTATCTAGGATGTAATTTTTATCTGCTAGATATATTCTATAGCAAGGAGGAAGGTTCATTCATTTATATCTTATTTTTGAATATTTATATTGTTCCCATTTTTGTTATTTAGAGTTAAAATGATATTCCAAATATTCCAGTAACATTTTTCATGAATAATACAAAAACTTTTAGCGATTTTATTTTAGGATCATTCCCAACTTATAAAAATTACATTCCATAATTTATACAATTCATTTCTCCCTTTTCTAGTTTTTAGGACTTTTTTTAAAAATTGATTTAATGTCTTAATTTATTTTTAAACTTTAGATTTCTTTCACATCAATATGACTAAGTAAACTAAACTAACTCAGAGTAGATTGATAAATATTTACTGATTTTTCAGTAGTTGATCTGAATGGGATATACTTTTTTAGGTTTTCATTAAGATCCAAATTACTAGGCTGATTTTTTGTTGGATGTATTTCTCTATTTAGGTGAAGCAATAAAGCATTTTCAAATTGACAAGTCTTGTCTATGTAGTAACTGGATAGTCATATGCAGAAGAATGAAATCAGAGAAATAAATACTATATATTAATATCAATATGTAGTATTAAAGAACTATATATTAAAATCAACTCTACATGCTAAAAGACTTGAATGTAAGATTTATATTTGTGGATGTCAAAGTGATAGTACAGGAGGCATTTGCCTTGCACATGGCTGACCAGGATTAGATCCTTATCATCTCATATGGTCCCCTGAGCACCAGGAGTAATTTCTGAGAGCAAAGCCAAGAGTAACCCCTGAGTACTACTGTGTTTTGCTCAAAAACAAAAACAACTATTATTGATCTTAATCAGAAGGCAGAGAAACAATTGGATGTAAAACTAAAACTCTCAGAGGAAAACAAAGGTAAGTTCTTGGACATTGATCTTGGCAATTCTTTTTTTTTTTTGAATGAATGAATGAAAAAGGTGAGACAGACAAATCAGATTGCATCAAATGAAAAATCTTTACAGTAAAGAAAAATCACCAGTAAATAAAATTTGGCTGACTTTTAACACTCAGTGGGAGAAAATGTTTATAAATACAACAGCATATAAGCAGTTAATATTAAAAACAACTCATACAACTCATAGCAAAAGCAAAACAAAAAAGACCGAAAACAAATGATCTTGTTACAGAATGGTCAAAGGAACTGAATTTATGGAAATTATTTAACTCTTGTTCACGTAGGCCTTAAATTATGGTCCTCAATTTATAGGATTATCTAACATATGAAATAAAAAGATGGAGTAAGAATAGTTATTACAATTGTATAATACAAAGGTCAGTTTTTTTCTATAAAACTTCCAAATGGGTCATATTTAACTATATTAAGTTACTTCCTTCATGGTGAGTTTCTTCCTTTTCTATTTTCCAATAATTATTTCTATATTTTAACTCAGTCTGTGCATTCTTATTACTTAATATTTTATTCCTAAAATTATTGAATAACTTGGGGAACTGTGGATGAACATGGAGATCTGCTATTATTCTTTGGAATCTTTGTAAATAAATAAAGAATACCTTTTGACTTAGGACAGACTGCGGTTGGATCCTCTGAAGTCCCATATGATCCCCCGAGCCAGGAGCGATTTCTGACGCAGAACCAGGAGTGATCCCTGAGAGTCACAGGGTGTGCCCCTCCCCCCGCCCCCCCCCAGTCAAATAAACTAAAAAAAAACAAAAAAAGTAGTTTTTGTTACTTTCTGTGGTAGTTTCAACATTTTACTCATTTTAACTCATTCATTACCTCCTACATTTGTATTAACCTATCCTCTATTTCTCCTATTGCTTCTCCCCACATTTCCTCTAGTTTCTTTACTAGATTCTTATTCCAAATCACACATTGCATATTCTTCTTTTAGACTTTATCTTTTGTTGCTGTTGTTTTTAGTTTATTCCTGATTATTTTTTTGGTTCTCTAATTAATATTTCTATAAAACTTACTCTATATTCAATATTTGCTAGATTATCTTTGCATTTTCCCTATTGTTGGGTTTAAAATAACATGGGAAAAAATCTTGTTGAGAAATAACTTGTCTTTCAGTATTTTCTGTCTGAAAGGAAATACTGAAAGAGGTGTCCCCACACACACACTAAAATCTAGTGATAATTCTACATTGATTTATTTTTATTTTGCTTCAGGCCGAGTCCTATCTTCTCATTATGTTTGGTATCTGTGTCTTAGATCCATGGCTACAATTACACTTCATAACATCTTGCAAGGTAACTGAAGTGAGATTTTTAAGTTTCTGACTTAAATTGTATGTTTTTAAGTTATTTTCTAAACATACAATCTCAAAGGTTTTCTAGAATCTAGACATAGTGTAATATATTTAATTCCCTGTGGACTTGTACTTTGTTCTCTTTTATCTGTCGTATTGTACAACATATAAGTTTTCCATTCTTAAATCTTAACACATTTTGGGAAAGAAATTTTGTTCAATTTGTTTTAGAATCCCTAGTGTTGATACAGTGTTTGATTTCTCAGTGATATAGAATGTTGGGAGGAACTCCCAACTCTCCTGGATTTCTCTTGGATAGTTTTAGCAGATGAGTTATATTAGAAATATTAATAGAGATAACCGGTCTAAATGTAATTATTTATGTAAGCATAATTACCTGCAAATTGCAAATTGCATGCCTGAAAATTATAGTGTAAATGAGAGACAGAGGGTTTTTAATCTCAAACTAAGGAATGTGATAGAGGCATGAGGTGTCAAGAAGATAGTTCATAAGAGATGGGGGTTAACTTCATGTTTAATTTGCACAAAGGGATTGTATATTTATTTTTTGTTTGTTTTGGGGCCTTATCAGCAGTGCTCAGGGGATACTCTTGTATTCACATTCAAGAATCACTTCTTGAATGGGCTTGGGAGACAATATGCGATTCTGGGGATTGAATATGGTTTGGATGTAAGCAAGGCTATACCCTGCTCACTGTACTTTCACTCTGACCTTAAGATTGTATATTTTTAAATATAATTTTATATCTGGATTATACCCCCAAATATTCATTCTTTTAGTTAATGATAACCTTTCTTTTGAGGTCCACACTATTCAATTGAACTAATGACAAGGTGACATGAGTTAAGATTAGCCTGCTCTGAACATCTCAGAAAAAGCAAGGCTTAAAAAGAAAAATACTTATATGTACCTATTGTTCTTCTAGGGTTCATTAGAGTCAGGGACAAGATGTATCATTTCCTAAAAAAATTTTGGACAAATCACATTTCAAAGGAGATGGTTTTCTTGTGAAAAGTTACCAACATTCCAATGTCAAGTGTACAGTCAAGATGTGGAAGAAAATATTTTCTGGTAAGGCTTTATAAAGAAAATTCTAACTATTTTGGCAATAAAAAAGAGACAAAAACAAAGTAGAAACTAGAATAGATGTTTAAGAAAATTCTGCTTTCTCATTCTCTGTTTTTTGAAAGTTTGTAGGAAGCAACAAAACTTAAAATGTTTTAGAACCCAAGTTGGCAATATGGTTACAAACTTTCTGTAAGGGAACCATGACATAGAACATTCTTTTTTAAAAGAATAAGTTTTTTACCTCAATTTATACTAGTAACCAAAGTCTTCAGATTTTCATTATCTAAATGCCATCACCTCTTTGTACCCAATATCAAACAAGTTTATTAGATCCTATTGATTCTGTCTTAGAAACATCTTATGTTTGTACTTGGTAAACAGGGGGGTCTATTAAAGATTGGGAAGGTAGTTAAGTACCCTTGCTGGAAAGGACAAACATTATGAAAGGGTTTCAGAAATGTCTTTTGAGACCAAAGTAGAGAAAATAATTAGGACTGTGAGTTTAAGGGAAAGAAATGCAGGAACAATTTGATTAAATAACTTGCTTAAATAAACTAATGGATAATAAATATATATATATGTACTACAGAAATGATGTATTCATTTTGTGAGGCTACTTGAAAATTTGGGGATAGATGAGGAATTATAGAGAATTTCATTTGCATTTTTATTTTGCTATTTCATTGTTTACTAAAATGCAATTTCAATGTAGAACAAACTAATAAAATATATACAGTCACTCCAAACTAAAAACTTTAATCAGTAATCTTTAGATCACTGAATTATAAATTATAGAAGTAAATAATTGAGCTTTTAAAAATGCTTTTGATTGGGGCCTGGGAGATAGCATGGAGGTAAGGCGTTTGCCTTTCATGCAAAAGGTCATCGATTCGAATCCTGGTGCCCCATATGGTCCCCCGTGCCTGCCAGGAGCAATTTCTGAGCATGAAGCCAGGAGTAAACCCTGAGCACTGCCAGGTGTGACCCAAAAACCAAAAAAAAATGCTTTTGATTAAACTCCTGGTTTGATATTATATGTGAATATTTTTCAACAAAATGATAATACCCTGAATGTAAGCAATGAAGTCAGCATTATCTAAAGATATAATAAAAAATAGACAAACTATTGCTTTGCCTCAGATAAAAGTATTTTTATTTCATATAGTTAAGAATCTAGGAATTATAGTCATAAAATTCTATTTCTTAATATAGAAGAACAAGTAAAAATAAAAAATGATTTATTTAATAATTTACTTGCCTAATGCATTGTGCATGGTAGAATGCCTTGAGCTCTCTCTAAAGCAAAAACAAACAACACTCCATAATTAGAAATTGTTATAAATATCCACTCTCAAGTGTAACAAAGTAGTATTAGTTATGACATTCAACATGAAATTGTTCATCTAAAAACAATTCTTGTGCTAGTTAGGAAATATCATTTAAATCATTACTTTCATTAAAAGAAAGATAGAAAGCAACCACTGCATTTCGTCTTTCCAAAGTTTCACTTAACTGAAAAGGTTCACTCTGCCCTTTAATAGGAGTTAAGATTTACAGTAGGTTGTGAAGAGTGAGTGATTTTGCCATTCTGGGCAGTCTCTCAAATGTCACATTCATGGAAATAATATTTTGCTTTAAGAAATATGATTACTTCATTCTTATTGCTATTCCACTATTCCATTTTGAAATAAGTTTGAAGAATAGTAAACAATATGATAATAGGCTCCAATAATGTAGCTTACAATAGTCATTCCCCAGCTCTCTGAAACAGCCGCTAGACACTAATTTTATTCCTTGGCTGAATATCTGAAAAGAATGACCAGAATTTAGTTCTTGCTTGGAGAAACTAATTTGTGAAAATCTGTGTGTGGGTCCTGAGCTGGCAGTGAGCTGGAATAGTATATTAGGATATATTCACTTCACTGACTAGGACTTCACACCATTCAGACTCTCATGCAGCAATGACTCTTAGAGTTCTGACAATAAGATTTTCACTGTTCTCTTCAAATATTTAAAAATATCAAGTCTAGTATTGAATAGTGATGTGGAATAAGTATCTTTATATGAATAGATTTAATCATTTTAATTAATTGTTATTTGAGACATTAATTTTATTTAAATCATATTTAAAAGAGCTTTCCATTGAGGATAAGCACATTTTATCTTATTTATTTTTCACTTAGAAATATACTTTGACCAATTTTTTTTCTAACTTTTTTTTCAAATAGAAGTTTATGCTTTTCAAAGCTTGAAAAGGTATTGCCACATATCTGAAATTCTTAACCTAACAATTATTATGTGTAGGTATTTTGATACTATTTAGTAAGAAGACATATCATATTCAATTTCATAGACAATTAATAAATTCTGAATGGTTGATAAATGATTAAAAAATTCTGAATATTTTACTGAAGGTAAGAAAATGTATTTTTAAGATAGTTTGCAATCTTAAAACAACTTGATATTTTAATTTACACTTTAAGTTTCCTAAACAATATACAATGACAAACAGAATTTGTAGAATGGGAATAAGTTACAGACCTCTATTTTTTTTTAGATTTGGAGACTTAAGTTACTTATACTTATAGTGATAAGAACTATGATAAAATCTATCTGTAGATTTATGTATTTCCAAGATCACTTTATTTATTTATTTATTTTTTTGGGTTTTTGGGCCACACCCGGTGATGCTCAGGGGTTACTCCTGGCTATTCGCTCAGAAGTCGCTCCTGGCAGGCACGGGGGACCATATGGGAACCGGGGGATCGAACCGTGGTCTGTCCTAGGCAAGGCAGCAGGCACCTTACCTCCTGCGTCACCTCCCGGCTCCCTGTTTTTGTTTATATTAAATTTTACAAGACTAGTTTCTTGACCATTCCGTCCTAGGTTAGCGCAGGCACCTTACCTTCAGCGCCACCGCCCGGCCCCCAGATCACTTTATTTTTTACATAGTCATATTTTCCTTTCTATTTCTTTGAAGGGCAATCAAATCTTAAAGTCTCAAATAACAACTAAAACATAAAAAAATTGTTTACTCATTTGAGTATTTTTCTTATACCAGGGACTGTGGCAGTCAAACTCATAGAATTTATTAATTTATTAATAGTCAAAGTTTTAGAAAAAATATAAGTGATGATTTGACTCCATTGGCTGAGAAAACAAAAGCAAAAAATAAACTAAATGAAAATAAAGCCAAAGAAATGATATCTAATTTTGAAAGGTCTCCTACTAACTGGAGGACATACTCACTTGCCATATATTTGATAAAGGATAAATATTCAAGAATATAAAATATCACAAAACTTATCACAAACAAAAAATATCACAAGCAACAACAACAACAACAACGTCAACATAACCAAACTACAAAAACAAAGAATGGGAATTTCTCTGAACAGTTTCACCTCAAAGAAGAAATTCAAATAACCAAACAGGTAAATGAAAAATTGTTCATCATCACTAGTTATTGGGAAATACAGGTGCAAAATAAAATATCAGTGAGAATGAGCTATATCAAAAAGTATAGAAATAACCAGTGCTGGTGGAGATGTGGTAAAGAAAATTTTTTCTTTATTTTTAAAATATATTAATGTAAGCACCATTACAAGCATGTTTTAGTTGGGTTTTAGTTATAAAAAAGATGGCTCCTCTTCACCAGTGCAACATTCCCACCACCAATGCCCCAAATGTTAGTGTGACCCTTCAGGTTCAACCACCATGGAAAACAGTATGAAAACTTATTCCAAATTAAAGTAAATCTACTATATGGATCTAGCTAATCTGCTATATGGATCTAGCTAATTGTAAGCATGTATTTAAAAAATGCAAAACACCCATATGAAAAGACCTGTGCACACCTATGTTCATTGAAGCACTATTTACAATAGTCAAGATCTAGAAACAGCCCAAATGTCTAGTGACAAGTGGGTAGATAAAATGTGAAGCAAGTACTCAGTAGAATAATATTTATTCTAGGTGATAAATTTTGTTTTTTATCACAACTTGAATTGAGCTAACTAGAATCATGTTAAATATGGTAGAGGAAGAAGGACAAATACCAAATTATTTCACTTATAAATGGTCTATAAGCAAGAAAAAGTATGCAATAGAAACATGTCCTTGAACGCTGCAAACAGAACTTGTCTATGAACAAGAAGGGATTGGAGAGGAAGATGCCAACTACAAGGGAAGTAAAAGGTGTGATGGAGGGTCGTTTGACACTTTGGTGGTAGTTTTTGGGCAGAAATTTTGTATTGTGACAGCATAAGCATTAAAACTATTGTAAAATATGCTACCTCAATAAAAGAATACTCAAGTGCTCTGGTTTTCTTGTGATTATTCCATTGATGAGTAGTACATCTGACACTTTTATTCATTGCTTTTCTTGAGATATGTTCATATTGTCAATGCTGTATTCATGGTAGAAAAAAATCAATGGTCACTCACATTAGACCTTGCCAATTAATTGGTTATGAATAAATATGAATAATTCTAACATATTATTTTACATATTTGCCATATTTTGGTAGCAGAATGACTTCCAATATAGAAAAATTTATCCATGAGGAAAATTATCAGCATAATAATTATATTTTATAATACATGATTATCTATATTTGTAATATAACCTACCTTTTGCAGGCGTATAAGACGACTGGGCGTTTAAGAAGACTCCCTAATTTCTTTTCTTTT